>JAQIXJ010003148.1:0-13570 GCA_034700185.1 Phthiracarus laevigatus
AGATATGAAATTAATTTGGTAACCTTTACTTTGTCTTCTTTCCCAAAAAATGATATTTCAAATAATTTAATCCATTGCTTGACATCGATATTCTTTTCTGAACCATCAAATAATTCGAGTTTTGGATCTTTAGTTGCCATTATATTTTCAGATGAATCGATAGTATCGACAGTTTGAGAAATATTTTGGTCAAATATATAATTTAAATTCAAATTATCTTCTAATTCTTGTTCATCAATGGCTGACAATGGTTTTAAGACTTTACTTCCAGTTGTATGCAATGATTTGTAATCAATTGGTAGTTTAGTGGTTCTCTTGGGTTGGATTCTTCTGTTGTCTCCCGTTTTATTAATACTATTCTTCTTGATTTAAAAATTATGTGATCTGATAGACACCCAAAATATTGCAAAGTCTGATCATATTTATATTTTATCTTAAAGTCTTCTAGTATTTTCCCTCAAACCCCAAATTAAATCAATTTAATTAATATTAAATAATAATTTTATACGATTTCGTATTTCCAACGTGTTTTTGACTTGACTTCCGGTTTACCTTTGATTACTCCCACGACTTCCTGTTTATTTAAATTAAATAAATTAATTAAATTTGATTCGATACGAAGTGTATTATTCGATACCAATTGTATTCTTCGCCGCTTTGATTGATTCTGTTCCGCTTATGATGTCTTTTACAGGTTCTTCACTGACTGCGCCATATGTTGTGACCACTTCTGATATGAATGATAATCGTTACCGAACTGAGTGATAATTAGTTTGAGTCACAACGTGTTAAATGAATGGATGATAATTGCCAATGGAGGCTTACCATATGTAAACTAACATAAAGTTTCTTCATCATTTAAGAATAGAACAATTCACTGTACGAATCAATTTCATTATCTTTAACGTTTTATAATAATTCAAGGCGAATGTATTATTATAATCTCAAAACATTTCATTTTCTCATTAATTTGTTAAAAAATGCAAATGTATCATTGAACATACACATTATTAGAATTATGCGTTTGTAAGTGTTAATCTCCTTATATTGTATCTTAGAATATTTTCTGTCATGTTTAAATTAATAAAGCTTTTTAGATCTAATGATAATTCTAATTTGAATTTGTAAAAATTTCAATCTTTACGTTAATTGTCGAATGTTTACATACGCCTGTTTTTGCTCGAAGTTCTTATTGTTATTTTATATTTTCTACAACATAAGTATTGTATTAATTTCTATGACACACATACGTGTCTTATAAATATATTATAAAAGTTTTTTACAATGTTTTTGACAAAATTGATTATAATATCTAAAAAAATAGATTAGCTTTTAAACTTTTTGTTTTATAAAACACTAAGCTATCGCATTTTTATGAAGAATTGCATAAACGAATAATAGGTTCTAATCATTTATGTGACAGGTGTAAATTTAGGAAATACGACAATACGCAAAATTTCCAAATATCGTGTGGTTGTAAAATATACTTTGTTTCTATTTGCAAACCTCACGCGTTCTCTTGACGCTGAATTCAATGAGAATGAGTTGCCAGATCCTCAGTGGTTTTATACATGTTTGGTTACATTTAGTTTTGCTGTTACATCCGAGCTTGTAAAAATTAAAATTATATTAAGTTTTTTTTGAAAATACATTTAATGCACTATCCACGGAGTTTGCCGAATAATAAATGCCAAAAATCTAGCAGCAAAAGGATTGTTTCATTATTTTAATTTAATGCAAACTAAATAGATCTTTATGAATATTTATTATACTCGTTTATAAATAGTAAAAATTTATAACTACTCTAATAACACAATCCCGCAATATAATTAATAATAGTTCATTACAATAGTAAGCATTTTATTTATGCAATATAGTTAATTACATTTGTAATAATAAAAGTGATAATACTCGTTCTAACGTCTCGGCTATCCTCATGACATTTATATTTCTAACTTGTTAGGTGACGATTTTAATATCGGTAACAATGTTGTTATGTCCTTATTAAAGTTCAAATCCTCTAACATTCATTTGAATATGTCTTTTAAGCAATATAACTCATAAAATTCAATGAAAAAATGGTGAACAAGTGTCTGTAATAATTAAGTTAGGTATAGTTGTCTATTTTGTAAACTTTTTAGCATAGTGCGATTTTAGATGAAAACATGTACGAGATAATATCATCTTGAGTAACAAAAACGTCGCACATGTTACACCAAACTGTATAAAGTTGTATTTTTTAAAGGATATCCTTCATTAACTTGTATTGTTTAGCAAATGCTATTTGTAGAAATAAAACGATTTAATTTGCATATCGCGTAGCAAAATGAACATTAGTACTATACCTGTTTAGAAGTACTAGATGTACTAGAAAACTTTTTCGAAACGTCTAAGTTTTGTAGTTGTTAATGATTTTGTTTGCGATCCATAGGCCAAACATTTCTAACTTAAATGTGTGAACTAATAAGTATTGTTTGCATTCAGCCGTTAATTGAGTTTTCTTTAGCTATATCTAATTTCTTGATGGTGATTTGAATCATTTTTTACAGTTAAATATTTCGTACCCATTAAAATGGTTTAGAAATAGTTGATGGATTAGATAGCTATGGTTGACAAAAGGTAGAAAGCATAACATACAGACAAATCTAAGCTTTTGTGGCAACTTATCGAACTTGTATAATAACTAATAAATAAGAAACGCACAAGCTTGAGTTTATCATCGGCTTCGGAAGGATTTTCTAACTTGTTAATTGGCTTGATTACGTTTTTGATAACACTTTATTAGAAACATGGTTGAATGTTGTCTCTAAATTAAGTGGGTAGTTTATCGCGATCGGCTCAGTTTTTGGTACTTATGATAGCAAAGCTTTTGTTTGATTCAAAAATGAATTTATTGTGGCGTAACAGATGTTTCCAGAATCAAAACCTTCGTATTGTCGTTTGTATGTCATTCATATTGCACAGGTTTATAATAATGCCAAATGATTGCAAAACTATGTTCCCAATTATATTTCCATTTCACAAATATAATTTTATCTGCTAATTCGGCCGGTATAAACGATTCTAAGTGATTGCATATCTTATGCTACCTCCCTAACTAGTGTTTTTGGGTTTTCGCTAGTTTTATTTATGTGTGCATTTCTTACAAATGCTTGAAGAGTAACAAAAGACTTTTTCGTCGAATGTATGTGAATCTGTAAATAATTTTTGTTTCATGCTAAGGTGGTATTAATGTTACTAATCCCAATTTCTACTTTTTTGTGTTTTTATTTAGCATTTTATGCATTTTTGTGTATAATTTACTAAATAAGGCTATAATAATAGATTTTATAACTTCTTTTATAAATGTTTTTCGCTTTTTTTTGCTACGTTTTACATTTATTGCTATAAAATAACAATATTTTTTTAGTGTTTAGAGTTTTCCTTTAGCCTTTACCCAGTTTCGACACGAAGGCATGGGACACAAAACTGATAATTAATGTTCCCATTATTGGTTGATAATAATTTCTGTACGAATGTTATTAACCCTGGATTGGATAATGTCACAAAAAAGTTAATGAGTATAATGAAGTTTGAAGAATAAATAGATAAGCTGCAACTCCGAACCTCCACCAAGTTTGTGGTATTAGTTCTGAAAATTATTGGAAGGATTTGCTTTAGTACATTCTGTTTCTCAATGTGTATGTGTGCTCACTTGAGGTGGTAAACTTCGAAACGTTAGTAGTATAATGTGTCAATCGAATCGTTTATATCAAGCCTTCATGCTCATTCCCTAGTGCAGCCTTCCAACCGTGCGCCCTAAGGTTTTGCAATGTGCAAGCAGCGTTAGCCGAACTAAAACCTTGCAACGCATTGTAAACCTCACCGAAACATTAAGCGCAGCGAGTGCCGCTCCGAGTTCCAAAAGCATAGCAAGAGCCGCACTTAACCCTATAGCGCAGCATTAGCTGCACAGAAAAACCCATTGATAAATCGCATGCATCAGTGTATAGGATTATTATATTAGTTGCATCAAAATGACTTAATATAGGTGCGTTACTTAATTTCCATTTTAGTATTAAAAATGCTGTATGTGTGTTTACATTCCATTCTAATAATTTCTTTCTTTTACAGAAATTAAATAGCGGTTTAGACAAATAAGCGTTTTGTTCAATATGATATGAATAATAAGAACACATTCCGAGGAAACTTCGTTCCTCTTTAAGACATTTTATTATGGGAAAATCTTAAATTACTTTAACCTTGTCTGGATAAGGTTTAATTCGAGATGCACTTACCAGGTGTCCAAGATATTTAAAGAACTTTTAAGCTTAGTTATTTTCAAACTTATAAAATACATTAATTTTATTTCACTTATGAAAATTGGGTTAAACATATTTTTTAATTTGACCAGTATGAGCTATTTAAGTAAAAGAATTCATTTTAATTGAATAAGATTATAGGTTATTTTTTTATATAATTTATATATCATTTATTTATTAGTTGCTTTTATTTTATGTTGCTTGGGAGTAAATAATTGTTTATTTTATGATGAAACTGTCAAATATCTTATCAGATTTTTTTTATCATAACAAAATCTTATATGTATTAGTCTAATATTATGTGTATTAACTCATTATTTGTATTAATTTAAGGCCATAGAAAAATTATAACTTTATTTCTTCTATTTAATAAAGTGAAATATAGGTTTAACACAAAAATTAACAATTCTCTAAATGTGAGTAGCCGATAATCATTTCACAGTATTCTACACTTTCTTCATTAAAATAACTATTCGTTTTTTTATTTTTATATAAGCTTAATTTTTTTAAAAAAATTTTAAATAATTTTTTTAAAAGGAGATCTAATGCTTTTAACACTGTCCCTTCTTTGGATAGTCTGTATGCTCAAATTAGCTTAAACCTTGAACTTTGCACATATTTTATTTTATTTTAAAATAATTTAGATTAAAGTAAATTTAAATCAGTGACATTACAAGAAAGTGTACTTTATATGATAGTACCGTTCTTATTTAAAATTTATTAGTGAACAATCAGTAAAATAATTAACATGATAATGTAAAGTATATCTATAAAGCTTTGAATAAGATAATATTTTTCTATCTATATTTTTTAACTGAGATAATAATTTTTTAATTGATTTATGTCGACTACCGCTAATTAAATCTGTTTTTAGCACATATAATTTAGAGTTATAAATGTACTAAATTGAAGTTTGAACAATAATGTGTCTAATAGATCAATAATTTATTTAATTTATTTCATTTTGTTAATAAAAATGTGGATTTGCACTAAACTAATTTTACCAATTTTAACCAAATGATTTCAAAACCAATGGTTTATAAACTAATTCGATTTTCAACCATTTAGTTTATAATAAGGTTATTAAATAGTTATTTTTTAGTTGGTTGTTAAATTATTATTAATCAGATAATATGATTATTTTAAATAGAACAAGTATAATGGCAAACTTTACGTAAATGATCCAAATAATGCTATCATATCAGGCTTTCAAGGAATGTTTTGTTTATATAGGCGTTTTGGACAATAAATTATAGAATCAGACAATGTGGAATTATTATTAATCAAAAGAAGAAAACATCTCCTTAAAAATTCACACCCAGATTGAATTTCAAACCCGTCAAAAGCTGACTTATGTTGGAAGAACACACTCTATGTATAATTTATACTACTATTTTAACTTGATGTTACTAACATTTATTTAACTCATTTAGAATTCATTTAATAAATTCGCTCTTTGGAAAATCCAGAAGATCTGGGTTTTTTGAGCTACACCCCGTTAATGGACCCAGTTACAAACACAGAAAGACTTAAACTTTTTAATAACGGTCATCTAATTTTAGACAGTCTTACTACGTTTCATTCTAAATATAGTTAAGAGATCCAATAATTTTTGGATCTTTTAAAAGAAACGGTATTGAATGGTAATATAACAAATTTTTTAAAACATAAACGATTTTTAATTAATTTTTTTAAGTTGATAAACAACAAAATACTACTCAGTCTTATTTAGTTGACTCGACAGTCTTTGTATCTAATTATACAGAAACTAAACCTACCGAACCTATTGCATCTACAAGTACTTTAAATCAAAATTCTGGTGTAAATTAGATTGAAATTATAGTAATTGAAGACGATGTAAACAGTGAGACTACACATTCTTCCGATTATTCAGTTTTTCGGGAAGTTTACGATTTCGATGGCGATAGTTCAAATACTTTGGTAAACCTTGTAAATTAGCTAATTTATTTATTTTATAATTCTTATTTATTTAAAAGGAATACTACGTTTATGTAACCAACGAAGTGGGAACAACAACTGATAAGAAATTTATAGATTCTGTGACTAATACTGAAAGTGCTAGAGGTCGAGGCGAAAGGTTGTCAGACTGGTAAAAATGGTGAATTTAATAACGGAACGAAATTAAAAGAAGTTTTTTTAAAATTATTTTCTTTCATAGGTTAAGAAAATGGATATTAACAATTACGTCCAGATTAAAATATATTCAAACTGGACCAATTGACAAAAGGCTTATAATCTTATTCGTAAACTTACCTTCAATAGTTCACGATAAGCAACAAAAGAGAGGAATTTGTTAGTAAAAACAAATACTGTACACTTGTTCATTGCCAATATCAAAGTCACTACAAACAGCATTTTGAGCTTCACTTACAGGAAACAATCCTTAATATATTTTGCCCTGTTTTTCATTTAAGCTTTGCTATATTTCTAAATCTGGACAAACACAGAACTAAACATCATGGTTAGGATGTTATTCACGAAATAAATTAACAGTTCAAATAAAGTTTTTAAAGTTACGAGAAATAGATTAGTTTATTTAGATTAAATTATTTTAATCTAAAATGGTATGACAAAACCAAGTTAAGAGCTGCTTGTCTTTTAGCTTTATTTAATGCAATAGCTCGACCTGATCCGCTTATATTTAATTACGGTTGGTTAAAGAAAACATAAGATTCCTTAACATTTTCTTTCGTTGTGATGGATCGATGTTGAATTGTTTTATTCGTTGTAGTTAAACGATAAGCTTTAAGTATTTTGTATACATTTTTTCGAGCATCGATTTTTTTATTTTCTATTAATTTTTATAAATTTTCTGGTTTTAATTTTAATTCTTGATATTGCAACGGAAGCACACCAAGTAGCAATGCGTTATTATTTGAATAAACATAACGCAAAACTACCAGTGCGCAACCTCTTTAATTGAATAATCAAAGACACTGGTCCACAGTGGTCACATCCCCATATGATTATACAGGGCGACGAGAGTTAAGGACAGAGCCACTCTCGGAGCAAAGTTATAGAAAAGATCTCCCGGTGTAACTACACGCGGGAGTAGAGAGACCACTTTCGCTCCTGGGGTGAATACCCCAGGAGCGCCGTGAATACGGCGCTCACCTTTTAAATCTGCGGCACTACTGTTTAAATAAACGTAATAATACTTTTAACTAAAAGTAATTCTTTATTGAATAATAAAGCAAATGTACAATAATTTGCATCCCTTTATATAGGGAAAAAGTATATGAATATTAGCACCTGTTAATTAGATTACTAATTTTAATAATAGAAATTAATCTAATGATAAACTTTATAATTATTTTAATTACGGGGGTTATTTATTTAGTTATTACAGGGGCTATTTAATAAGGGTAAATTTAAAACAATATCGTAAAGGCTATTCTTTACAATATTTATTATTCACTAATATTTTTTCGGTTTTCGACATACTTCTTTTTAATTTATTTTTAAAATTATCTTAAGTTTAATATACAACTAACTTAAACGTGTTAACGGATGTACTGCCGCCGCTCGAAAACGCTTCCACCTAATTGTAGGGACCAGGACTTCAGCGGGTTATAAGTATTTCTACCTTGAGACCTAAAACGGCCCAGTCTCCCCAATTTGTATTTGCCACTACAAACCAGGGAATTTCAACTAAGAGAGAGTTTACCTATTCATTCAAAGTTATCGGGATTTAAATTAGAACAACTGTCGGTTTAAAACCTCTAGTCTTTTTTAGAATCTTTGATTTAAAATCATATTGACTCGAAGCCTACTTAAATTGAGCTACACTCTCTTAATCGAAGCCACATTGCCGCTGTTCTCCAACGGCCTCAAACATTAATTTATTCTTTATAAATTAAGGCTTCCCTATTATTGAAATGAAGTGATTTTTGATACGTTTAAAATATTTACTGAAATAAATTGTCAATCGTAAAGCAATTATATTATTTGCATTTAAATTATTTTTATTAACAATTTCTTTTTATATGAGTCTCAAAGGATTTAATTTATCGAAAACAATCCTGTATATGGGAATTAGGTTATAGATTTCTAAATTTTAATTGATTATATTAATTTTATTAAATATAGAATCCTATCATACGAGCACCTGTTTAAGAATGAGGTGATCAGTCGAATAAAACCTCATGAGTTGTTTTAATCTATCTGATGTTATTGTATAATTCATTTATCTATTGTTTATTATTTTATAGGATAAGATTTATGAGTTTAGATAACCACAGCGCTTCTTATTATAAACAGCGATAGTTCTTACTGCAATTTAATGTCTGGCTATACATTACTAGTTGTCCGTAGTATAGCCTTCTAATTATTTAGCAGTTATTTATTTAGCGCATATGGTATCCGGATATCTCCGAGCATTAATATCTTAATGAACTCATTTTGTATTGGATTATTGTAATACAGTTTTATTCTTTTAATATGAATAGCACTTGTGGGTACATTCAAAGAGGACGCGTACTGTAAAAACGCGCCAAGATTGAACTCGCAATAATGTAGCATGCTTTGTATTTACGCATTTAGCGAGCTCACATGGGATGTTGTTTTGTGTGAGTGCATAATTTAAAACAAAAATCATCCTATAATGATTTCCCTATGGTATTCAAATATCATTATACAATGATTTTCCTATGGCATTCAAATATCATTATACAATGATTTTACTTTGGCTTTCAAATATCATTATACAATGATTTCCCTTTGGCATTCAAATATCATTATACAATGATTTCCCTTTGGCATTCAAATATCATTATACAATGATTTTACTATGGCTTTCAAATATCATTATACAATGATTTTCCTATGGCATTCAAATATCATTATACAATGATTTCCCTATGGCATTCAAATATCATTATACAATGATTTGGATATTGGTTAAGTTATGAAAGCGGTATTTTAGAGTTTAATTTTTGTGCATCAAGTATTACTAGATGTCACATTATCAACCTATGAAGACATACGCCTTGCTAGAGGTTGAGACAGAATTAATAGTTTAAGAACATAGGCACAAATCAACTTTTCACTGAACTTCTTTAGCGACAAAAAAAGTACCATAGTAAAAGTAATGTTCTATAATGTTCAGTCACTAGTGAAATATTACGATAACAAACTATCTGATTCTATCTATTAGTAGGTGGACATTCTTCCTTTTGCCGAAACATGAATAGTTATAGAAGAACTTCATTTCTATGATTTTAAACTATTGAGCCAAATAACATAAAAAATTAAAGAAAACCATACGGATGCGCTGTTTAATCTAAAGTATAAAGCAATATTTTATTCGTTATAAAACAACAACAAATGAAATCATACTGTAACAGTATCGGCATAATTTTTAATTGGAGTCTAACTTTCTAACTTATTCTTATTTATAATTCTACGCTTTCATCAAAAAGAAATCTTTTATACATTATTAATGAAAGTTTTTTGAGTGCTATGAATGAAAAAATTATAAAAGTTGGTGATTTCAACTTATATGTGTTATGCGATAAAAACAGCGATTTTGTTGAAGCTTTTAAACCAATTGGATTCAAATTAATGTGTACTGGTGTAACAATGAATGCAAATACTCAAATAGACATGATATACTCTCACAATTGTTCGTTTCAAGTTAATTAACATGAATCATACTTTTCATACCATTGGTATGTTATTTGATTTAAGTTTTTATTTAGATATAATAATTATGTTATGTAAAGTTTTTTAAAGAAAAATTTAACTAATTTAACTGTTGAGGAGTGAAACTCTTTACAAATAAGAATAACTCATATTACAATGATAGTTAATTTTAAATACTGTTAAAAACATACAATTTACTAATTTATACATTTTTAAATAAATCGATACTTTTTCTGTAGTTTCTATTAATTTCGAGTTAACTTGAATAAAGTTCTCGAAAAATAACTTATTTGTGACATTTGTTTGCTTATTCCTTTTAAAAGTGAGCTCTCTATGAATGTGATATTCTTGTTGTTTATATTTTTGTTGCCGACTATTAGTAAAGCATTGCAATATTGGAAATACAAGAATGACGGTTTGCTCTCAAATATGAAAGTGTTTGAAATGATGGCCGCATTCATTTCTCCCAAGTCTATTGGTATTAATATTAAACCAATTATCGACAGAATTCTTAAAATGACACAAAATTTAATAAAGTCCATCAAAATCATTGATAAAATGATTTTACTTTTTTTCTCGTTTATAATTAATTTAATTCCATTAGCCTTAAACTGTAATTACCAGCATATTATTCTATACGCAATTCCCTGGTCATTGCAACACTTTTATGTTGGCTCCATAATATGGGATGTACTTCCGTGGCATATCACATATTTTTATTGATTTGCTTTTATTGAAACTAAGAATTATTAATCGCAAACTGAATATTTTTGACTCGAAAAATTTGGACCATAATTTGATTGCTTTTAATATTCAATTGTTAAATAAAGTTTAACATGAAATTTATTTCGAAATCGAAGATTTTAATCATAAGTATTGTGCAAAGTTTGCATTTTGGTTCTATTTAATAATGTCATCTATGATATATTGTTGTATTGCGTAATGTATGGTAAATTAATAATTATGACTCGATTCATCTTTTTATACGCATAACTTTCCCTTTTTTTAATATTTATTGGTATTTATGTGTCCCACTTCATCGTTGGCTTATGAAAATGCAATGTATAGACTTTTATTAAAATATACAGGAGTGTTTACTTAATTCTGACCGAGTAGTTAATTTTCATTCTTAGAACGCGCGCTTAAGATATATTGTTAGAAATGGAACAATTTTGAATTTCAGAGTATATATGATAAAAATAAATAACAATTTAATATTTAACCATTATTATTCATCAAATGCTAACTAAAGAAGTGGATATTGTTATAAAAACGCTTTCCGGTGAAGGTTTGCCACCGATAATCATAAAAGATAGGCTGAAGAACTTAGGACATCTATTAGTTCCATATATCGCTCTATTAGAGATATTGGAAAATCGCGAGTTTTAAGACAAACAACTAATCAAAAACCAATCTTTAGAAGAATCAAAAAAAGTACGAACAAAAGAAAATATAGCTCATGTTAAGCAAATGATCACCAAAGAAGTGCCATTATCTCATCGAAAAATTAAAAATAAATTGAATATTAGTCTGAGAACCATAAATAAAATTATTCGCGAAAATTGCGTATTAGTTACGAGAAAAAAAATTAAAGTTCATAAACTTTCGGATATCCAAAAATCTAACCGTAAAACCAACTGCAGAAAGTTATATGAACAATGGTTATCAGGAGATAAATATGAGTTTGCGGTAACCCTGGATGAGGCGTTGATATACAAAGATTTTGTAAATCGAAAATCAAAAATTTGTTATTTGAAAAAGTTTCAAGAAATTCCTAAAGAATGGGTTTTTGAAAAACACGAACATTTTACACAAGGTTTTATGGTAGTTGGCGTTTTGACCGGAAGAAGTTCTTTACCACTGTTTCGTGTTCCGCTCAAAGCAAAAGTAAACGCAGAATTTTATATAAGTAACGTATTAAAACCATTAATTGATAAATATCTGCCTCAACTTTATCCGGACGAATTACATAAAGTCTTTTTACATCACGACAAAGCCAGCAGCCATACGGCCTCAAAAACAATCCAGTATCTCGAAGAAGTAAATCGAAATTTTGGAATAACCACAATTCAAAACTCTGACATACCGGTTAAATCTCCGGACTGTTCACCATTAGATTTCTTTGGGTTCGAATACTTAAAACAAAAACTTTTCAATCGAAAAGCAAAAACGTTAAACGGGGTTTGGAAAGCTTGTCAAGAAGAGTGGAACAAAATAGACATCAGTTTGACACGAAAAGTTTTTCAAAGTTGGAAAAAACGTTTGCGTTTGGTTTCTCTGAACTCTGGTGCACACATTGAGAACACCAAACAAATTCATTTGAAATCCATAAATATTTCTTAATATAATAAAGAGTCGGTCAGAATTAAGTAAACACTCCTGTAAATCACAGGATGCAATGCTATTTTAAATTTGCTTTCTTCTATTAGATTCGTGAAAAAATAATGCCACTCTTTAATTTAGGAACTATTTGAATGCTTCGAGTTTAGATTATTTCAAAGCTTTCGGTTTGTTAATACATAACAAATCTTAAGGATCTAAAAATTTTTTTAAATTTCAGAAAACTTTCAATTTTATCGAAATCAATAACAACACATACATAGAGAGCTCACTTTTTCATAGGATAACGCATGCTTTTATAAAACCAGTAGCTTTATAGCAAATATTGCAAAATAACAAATCCCTTTTTAAATATAAGATTGCGAACGTGAAGACGGACGGATGGACAGGCAGACAGATAGACAGACAGACATATTTATCAAATCCATGAGCTCGCACAAGACTATAAGAAAATTCAACAGATTAAAGAAGCGTTTGAAAATACTTCCATTATAATTATATTTGCAGTGAAGAGGTTGTGACAGTGCTCTAGACTTATAAAAAAAATTTGATTATGTCTATGAGGTCAATATATGTGGAAGAATTCTTTGTTTTATTTAAAATCTTCTTATATATAACGATTCGCCTCAAAAATATAATTTAGGAGCTTATATATTAACAAAAAATTGATAAGAACTAATTATATTTTATAAAAGAAAAGTTAATTAACTTTGTTACTTGAAAATTATTTCTTACTCAAAAATACATACTTTTCTAGAAAAGTAAAAATCTATTGAAAAAAGATTTATTAAACTTAAAAATATTTTTTCCTTGTTTTATATTTTAATATAAAGACAACATAAGAAATAGTATATATGTGCATTATTGTACAAATATTCAGAAGTAAGCAGGGTTTGTTAATTTTGGATATTTTCAAACATAAAGAGGGTTTTGTCAAACTCAAAAAGGTTTTTTAAAGACAAACAAAAAAGTTTTATTTCATGGCTTTAAACTTTCATGAAAGGGGTTTCCTCCTCCAGCTCTGTAACTAACACCATGTAAGTAAGCTTATATTGCTAATAAATAAACATATAGCATTGTGTTTTAAAATATTAAGCCAATAACGTTCGAATAACGGTATTATGTTCAATTTCCAATAACGGTCCACTCTCTAACGTATAAAAGCTAAGATTTTGTATTACATTTGTAAGATAAAGAAAATAATCTTTTAGCAAACCAATAATAGTGAAGTTATCAAAGTATTTTTATTCATCATAAGTAATTAA
>JAQIXJ010003149.1:0-13565 GCA_034700185.1 Phthiracarus laevigatus
ACACATACATGTTTTCACACATATGTATGTGTAATACACGAGGATATGAGATAACTCCGACTAAAGGATGAGACAGATTACAAATGCACTCTAGTCTCGAACCTAACGTATCTCATTGCTCACAGGTCACCGACACACAGAAGGTCCACAGCTACACGTCACACGGACACTTCAAATCCCATATATGACTTGTATAAAAAAAGTGAGCTAAAGATTTTAATTAATGGATTTCTAAAACTCATAGCGAGAAATTACAACAAGTGGAGAATTATTATTCAATCACAATATGAAGGCTTAAAATATTATGTTTATTGCATCGTTTGATTATTATTTTACACATTTTACTTATATTAATGCTTTAAATTATCAATTAAAAATAACATTATTGATTGAAATACCTGTACATTTTGAGAATTTCAATGTTAATTCTACATTCTCACAACAAAGTTTTACTTCAATATTGACATTAAGTCAAATTTGTACAATGCTGAAATTATTTACTAAAAATTATTTAATAAAAACCAGATAGGAATCTTTATCGAGAACGTTAAAAATAATTATAATTGACAAAAAAATGGAGACAAAATATAATTAAATAATTCGCAGTTTAACCACAATTGCTATAAATAGTATTGCTAAAAACATCTTTAAATAAAATCAGTCAATTCATTTATATTTATATGTGATTTCTTTCTATAAATTTGAACTATAACAGACTTAATATTTTAAAACCTAGGCTAATAATTTTAATAAACCTTATAATGTTAAACAAGATTGAACATTAGTATTGCGCTCACTTTGATTCAAATATTTTTTAACTGAATAGATATGTGCATTAGTTAAGTGAATTATAAATAACTGCATTCCCTTTACGCAAAATAAACTTATTATATTGTTGCTTAAAATTTTTGTAATTTTATTTTTAAACAAACAATACTTTTAATTATTATTGTTTCGTTAAAAATTTTTATGTACTTTAAAACAGTAGTTCAGTGAGAGTTTAGGATATATTTCAAAAAAATATATGAAATGCCTCAACACTATCCTGTAAGTATGAACAATTAAGTTTTGAATAAAGAATTAAAACTACAAAAAAATTTTCAAAAAATTCATTTTCATTTTACACAAACCAAATACTACTCCATATTTATGATATATTTAAAAATGGACTCAAACAAAAAATTCTTATTGTAAATTCAACCAAAGAAAGCCATATCTAATAATTCCACCAATAAAGCAAATAGTAAACCAATAATCTAAAATAAAAATACATTTTGAATTTTTATATTGATTTTTCAATCATCACTCACTTCATAACATCGAAAGTAATCGATGATAAATAAATTCCAACACCAAAATCCAACTCTTTTTTTACTCAGCTTTTCGATAAATGATGAAAACTAATTAAAAGAATTTAATTAAATTTTATGAGAAGTTAAATATAAAAATAACCTTAATTCTTGATTTACAATCATTAATATTATTGCTTTTCTTTACATATAAATAAATCATTAATTTATATGTTTTCTTCACTTCAAACACAATCGAAGATGGTTTGTATAATAACAGCGCAAATGCCATACTCATTACCATAACCGGATGTATTAACAACGATCGTGCAATTATATTCATATTTCCATAAATAATCATAAATATAAGTAAACTTATGAGCGATAATAATGTGAAACAATAATTCAATATGAATACAGACCAATATTCTGTATTATAATTTTCGATTTCAATATGAATTGATTTAATTTTTGACAAAATTAAATGAATTTTCTGTTTTGTAAGTAACGATTTATTCTCTGCCGTTAATTTTATGTTTACGTTGATATTTTGTAGTTTTAATTTTAAATAATAACAAATAATATAAAAATAAGTTAAATGCCAAATTAAACAAACGGAACCAAATAAGCCAAAGATCATAAGCATTAAAGACCATGGAATTGAGAAAAATACGATTTGATTAAATGTAGAGTTTAAGGCTAGTGGTATAAATGAACAAAAAAATGCGACTAAAGCAGAGATATAGTTAGCATTGATTAGCGTAAGTTTAAATAATGTTTTTACTAATTTAATAAATTTATAAATTTCCTTTTCATTCGTTAAACCGATACTTAGTGGAGAAATTAAACCAGATATCATTTCAAATGGTCTCATATATTTATATGATTGACTATTATTTTGTTTAAATTTATAAACACTAATTATTTGTGCTGTTAATACAAATATGTTAAGTATAGACAGTAATATATTTAAGTATATATTTTGGTTTAGAAAGTAAGCAAAATCTCCAATTATTATATAATGATCGTTATTACTCGAATCAATCATCAAAGCAAAGATATTCTTAATAAGTAATATGAGGTTAACTATACATATTAACCATGGATTGAAAATAATAAGTCTATTATAAGATCCGAATTGATATAAAGAACTGCCATATCTATATAAATGACTTCCAGCTGATTTAATGATAATATTTTCGGGCAATACTAGTGATGCATCAAATAGGTTAGAATTCATTTTCATTTCATTATTTGTAATTTCAATTTCGCGTTACTTAAAATTAAGTTGTGTTATTAAATTTTAAGCTAAAATGATTTTCGAAAAGTTTTAAAATATAATTTAACTTTTTAATACAGATAATCAATACAAATCTATTTTCCTCATTCATTAATAATTTTTTTAATCAAATAATTATAATATCAATAATAATAAACTAGTGTTCGTATTGATTATAATATTCAGCGTTATAAAAACTTTAATGATTATATTTCAAAGTTCAGGGTATAATAAAACCCAATGTGTATTGTAAAAAGTGCATCATTAAATTTACTTCACTGATCAATAATATTGCATACGAAATAATGATCAAACTTTGATCGGCAAATTCTAAAATTATATATTTTAAACTCTTCTTCACTGAAGACTTTAGTAATAATTTATTCAAATAGTGCTTTTTTATAACCGGAATAACTTAACCGAAACATAAATAATATATATTTGTTTCCATAATTATGTATTAACCAATGAACTAGTGAGCTATATTTGAATTTGTAGCTCTGGTTGTGTAATAATATCGTAAAATTCTCTAACATCATTAAATAAGTAATGAGTTGTTATTTGATGGCAAAATTATAGTCATAGTCATTTTGAATTTAAATTATTTACTCAAATATTGAAATATCATTTATAACTCAAATTCTTAAAAATGATGTTAACCTTTAAGTATTTTGATTACTACTATACAGTCGTTGATTATTATAATTATTATGGGTTATTATTACTGTTATATTTTAAATGAATCATTTTAATTAATATTTTATTGATTGAACATGTGATATCAATAGAACTATTATTAACAAAATACATAACGATTAAGTTAGATCTTTCGATGTTTTAACTTTTAAATTACAAACATAACTTTTTATGTTTTCAAACATAATTTTAAAATAACATTTTTGCAACGCTTAATTTAATAAAAAACAAAATTCAAGATAAATAATGTGATTGACTTTTTTGAAACTTTTGCAACAATAAAATCAAATTTATGGTATAAAGTTTTTCAACAATACTGCAGGTATAATACATAACGCATCTATAGGAAAATAAGGACAGATTCGATAAAAACAAGACTTGAATTTATATTCTTTTATTCGCTGACACCGTCGTTGAAAATAAATTTGTTTTCCTTTTTAAATATTGTTGCTGCTTTTTTACGATAACAATAAATCTGGTTTTAGTGGCGACCTTTGTATAGATCTGGATAATCAAATATTCAAATCCCTTTCGACCATCGGTCCGGCGAAAACTGAGATATGATTGAATGGAAGGGTAGAGCCAGCGAAGAAAGACATGCCTGGTAGAGAACGGAGACTAATGTTGATAAAAATATAAGCTAACAATAAAAATTTAAGTAAACTATAAAAGTTGTAAAAAGTCTTTAAAACAAATAATAGAGCCTAACAAATACTAAGTCAAAATACAATAGAGCCTATTATAAAGTTTTAAATTTTATTATACATGTGGAATATAGGTAGGTTTGTAAATGTTTTGAATGTTTGTTAGGTTGGGAAATGTTTTGATAGGTTTGTTAAGCTATGATAGATTTAGAATGTGTTGATAAGTTTGGTTTGCTAGTTTAAGCTGGTTTAGTAAGTTTGGATAGGTTTTAATAGGTATGGATAGGTTTTGTCGGTTTTGATAGTTTTGTCAGGTTTGCTGTACATTATAGGTCGTGCTACTAAGAAGTATTAAAAGAATCATTTTGTTAAATCATAATCGTTTTATTTGTTATAATCGACATTTGGGTGTGATCACTCAGTTTGAGTGAATCATTTGATACTCTGTACATTAATTTACAAAAAACATGTTTAATTAAATCGTCAGTCTCATAATTAGTATAAGGAGTGGCAAAGAATCTTGAATGCCGTATCCACACGGTAACAATTCAATTAATTAGAAAATATGACAGAAAACGTATTTAACGTGACTTTTAATAAATTTAAGGTACAGAACGGTGATTGAATGAAAAAATAGTGTATGCAGGTTATGAAACTATATAAAATTTTGTTCTCATACTATTTAACAAACAATAGTTTGACTTATAAACATCATATGCATCCAATATTATTTTTTTCCAATCTTCATTACATAAATAATTAGTTTTTATTTCACGAGATTCATTATATTACTAATTTTAAAATAAACAATTAAGTGTGACTGAAAAAGAAGCAATTTTTAAACAATTTAATAAAAATCATTTATTTTAAAACCAAAATTATGTAAAATAAATTTAAGAACGTCTATAAATATTTACGTGCACAATTTTTTTGCAAAGTGGGCTAGAATTTACTTCTAGTTTTATAAATATTATATAATCAAGACCGGCATGACTATAATAGCTAATTTTGGCCATCTTTGTGCAAATTCTCCTCATTTTTCTCAAATTTTTGTCCATTCTTGACCCCAAAAATGCAAATTTTGAGCAAACCTTTTTTAATTTTTGAACGTATTTTTTGTTCTTTTTGATATTGAAATCCCTTTATTAGCAAAAGAAATTGGTAAAATCCTTTTATTAGTGTAAAGATCAAAATCCCTTAATTAGCATAAGAGTGCGGACATACGGACGGACAATTATCTGGTAAATTTGCAGTCAGATAAAAAATTAAGAATAATTTATATTAAACTAGGACACCCATCTGCGACCCTCTGCTACTAAGCATAATCCTAACGTTCATAAAAATATATATATTTAATTTGAATATACTATTACCCGTCCGTATAACGTTTATATATTATATGTTTTGATATATGCTTTCCCGTTATATTTTATTTTCCACTTTAGTTTCACGCGAAATACAACAATGTTTTAAAATTGTTAATGCATTTTTAGATATTGTTAGGAAAATATAGTACAAATAGCTTATTTAAGTATTTTTATAGAACGTGAAACTGAATTATATTGTTTGCGGACAGAGAGAGAGAGAGTGAAAGAGAAACGAAAAAGTATTTTTTATATTATTAATTGTGTATTAATTATGTTTTATAATGAATAAATTATGATTTATTAATATTTCTTGAATTCATTAATTTTTGAAATATTCATTTATTATGCTAATTAACAGAGATTAAACTCTTGCCATTTTAAGCCTAAAGTTAAGTTTAATAAGCTTTAAGCTGACATTGCTTTTCGAAAGTTTTGCTCATATTTATATATCAATAAATTTAAAATAGTACCAGTAATGGAACGTAAGTGGAGGGAACCAGCAATGGAAAATTGACGACATTTTGTTTGCTTAAGATTATTTTTACGTCTTAAGATTTTTAAAATAATTTTTAATTTTTTATTAAGTTAATTTCTATTTTGAAGATTTCAAGTTGAAAAGCAATTAAATGACTTTTTAAAAACTATGTAATCGATATTTTTACACTGTATACTTTTTCTGGATTCTATTGTTATACCTGTTATCAATGTTCCTTTCTCATTCAAAGTAAGTTCCGGTTAAAAATTATATAAGTAGTCTAACGCTAGTTTAATGCGAAAAAAGCACCTTAAATGGTTAAAGTAATTGTATATATGGAATTTTGTAAACTCACAGGCTATAACATTTCGCAAGCTGTATCCTCAAGAGGAGCTATTAATTATTAAATAAAATTTCATATGCGTTTAGCTATTCTGTGTGTACGATCTTAAGTCAGTCTGTAAGTCAGCATTAGAGGTGGAAAAACTTTATGAATAAGTCCCATCCTGTCCCGTTAATTTTATGTAGAAGTCCTGTCCTGACCCGTCATGTTTAAGAAAAACGTTAGTCCCGTTCCGTCCTGTCGCGAAGCTATTTTATTTTTATATATATAAAACTGTCAGAAAATCGAATAAAATTTAAATTAACCTAATCTTTGGTTTAAAAACTCAATACTTCTATATAAGATATTTGTTGTTTAATGATATTTAAAAATAAATATATTTGTTTTAATAATGAGGAACATTAGCGTATAAACTTTGTAGAAAAGAAGTTCCGCAATTCTACAGTCACTTAAATAGACATCCATTTAATTAAAACTCAACTTTTTTAACACTAAGAAAATAAAATATTTTCTAACTATTCTTTAATGATATTTAAAAATAAATATGTATTTTTTAATAACTTGGAACATTATCGTATAAAATTTATAGATAGGAAGTACCGCAGTTCTACAGTCACTTAAAAACACTTCCATTTAATTAGTATTATTAAAAAATTTGATTGAAAAGAAATGAAAATAATTTCTAACTATTGTTTAATGATATTTAAAATGAAATATATTTGTTTTAATAAAGAGGAATATTAACGTATATAATTTAAAGATAGGAAGTACCGCAATTCTACAGCAACTTAAAAAGACTTCCATTTAATTATACCTTTCAAGTTTTTTAACGCTAAGATAATAAAATATTTTCTAACTATTGTTTAATGATATTTAAAAATAAATATATTTGTTTTAATAATGAGGAATATAAGCGTATATAATTTTAAGATAGGAAGTACGGCAATACTACAGCAACTTAAAAAGACTTCCATTTAATTATAAGTTTCAGCATTTTTAACGCTAAGATAATAAAATATTTTCTAACTATTGTTTAATGATAATTAAAATGAAATATATTTGTTTTAATTATGAGGAACATTAGCGTATATAATTTAAATATAGGAAGTACCGCAATTCTACAGTCACTTAAATAGACATCCATTTAATTAAAACTCAACTTTTTTAACTCTAAGATAATAAAATAATTTCTAATTATTTTTAATGATATTTAAAAATAAATATATTTTTTTTAATAACGTGGAACATTAGCGTATAAAATTTATAGATAGGAAGTACCGCAGTTCTACAGTCACTTAAAAACACTACCATTTAATTAGTATTATTAAACTCCTTAATTGAAAAGAAATGAAAATAATTTCTAACTATTGATTAATGATAATTAAAATGAAATATATTTGTTTTAATAATGAGAAATATTAGCGTGTATAATTTAAATATAGGAAGTACCGCAATTCTACAGTCACTTATTTAGACTTTCATTTAATTAAAACTCAACTTTATTAACGCTAAGATAATAAAATATTTATTAACTATTGTTTAATGATAATTTAAAATGAAATATATTTGTTTTATTAATAAGAAATATTAGCGTATATAATTTAAAGATAGGAAGTACCACAATTCTACAGCAACTTAAAAAGACTTTCATTTAATTAGTATTACAGTCAAATGCTATTGATTGTCTATGTCATTCATAATTTTGTCTAAACCATCGCACATGTTATATAGTTTTACAAAACTTTGTCTAATGTATTCAAAACTAAAATAAAAGCGGCAAAATTTTTATTGCAATGCTTTGCAAACCTTTCACCTCGTTCAAGATTTTTCGTTTCCTTCATCAAAGCAAAAATAATTGCCGTTTTTACTTTAGTTTTGAATAAATTAGACAAAATTTTGTAAAACATTACAACGTGTGCGATGGTTTAGACAAAGTTATGAATGACTTAGACAATCAATAGCATTTAACTGTAATACTAAAACATTTTTAATGAAACCTTTAACAGTTTACATCACTATATTACAGCATTTAATATAGCTTTCACTTTTGTATTAAATATTGTATAGTGTTATTGATATTTTCTTATTGAATATATTCATTATAAATACATGTCAATGTGATTTAGTGATAAATATTATAGACTATAAACAGCTTAAAAGATATTGGTTATCAAATCATATGTTAAATGAGATTTGCACTGTTTATTGTTTTCAATCTATTAATATTTCGTTATTTTTGTTTATATAAATAGATAAATCAATTATTTAATTTTATTTGAATTTATTACTATAATTATAAAAATTGAAACTATCTGAGAACAAAATTATTTGTCAGAATCCTTTGCAATTTCTTTGTTCAATGCTAAACAGAGTATTTCTATCTATTCCAGTCTACGCAACTGTATCGCGAACTGTTTATTACATAATACAATACAAATTTAGTACGCGACTGCGTTTTGTGCTGATGAGCGTAACGCAACGCAATGCATTCTCAATGGCCTAACACTGGAATAACAGCAAAAGAGAGAAAATCATTTATGATAAAGTCATAAAAAGAATTTTATTTTTACATAATGCAAATTATCGGTTAATAAAATAATCATTAATTAAATTTCCATATGTACTGAAATAATCCTATTTGAGTTAAATTTTATGTATTTTCAAGCAAACTAATAAATCTACTAAAAGTCAAGGGTCATATTATTTTTAACGATCATAAGTTTATAATTTTAATGGTTATTAATAGAACAGTAGTCTCAAAATATAAATAAATGATTTATTTTAATTTGTGTATTAATTATGATTTGTTAATACTTCTTGAACTCCTTTTTTATGTTAGTTATGACTGGTTACTTTCTAACCATATTAATGGTGAAATACCTTCGAATAAAAAACTACGCATACGACAAATAGTATTCAACAAATATTGGATAAATATACTTGTAATCACTAAAAACGTGTATACTTGTCTATGTATGCATAGAAAAACTGGTTTTCAGTGATTTAAACTACGTACAAGTATAGAATTATATATCCAATCTCTGGTGTATACTATATCTATATTATCCAGTCTATTTTAGGGGTGTAACGCAGTATACTTAACAAAAGACTGTGATAGGCAGCGTAATAACTTGAATTTTTAAATAAGCAAAAACTTTTAATTATTATTGTTCCGATAACAATTATTCTTAGAGTATACTTATACTAATAAGAACGCAGTGTTGATTTTGACTCTATCATTATTTGGAAAATATAATAATAAAACAATAATGAACATTAGTAATGCGCTCACTTTGACTTTAAATCTTTAGTTGGCTTACATTATTGATTTCTATTTTTAAACAAACAAAATTTTTAATTATGATTGTTTCGATAAAAATTTTTATGTGCTTTAAACCATTGTTATAAATAGTACTTCAGTTAGTATTAAGGATATTTTTATTCATTCTTAGTTTAGCTGTCGACGAGGTAACATCAAAATTGTGTTATAGACAGAATTAGGCGCGTGTCATAACGTGTTTTATTATAATTAGTAAGACGCGTGACACCAAAATATACTCATGTTTGCCCCGATATTAACCTTTTTTGAACCGAATTTGTCAGTTTTGACCAGTTTTGCTCCATTTTTAGTCATTTTTGACCAATTTTAAGCCCTGTTTTGCCCCTATTTAATCCAGTTTGAAACATTTTTACTCAGTTGGCCCAGTTTTGTTCATTTTTGTCTGATTTTTGTGATCTAAAAAAGTCTACAGAGTTGCACACAGACAGAAATCCCAAATCCAATAGCTGATTTTTACATAGTTAGCTAAAAAATTATCATTAGGTTTTGTTCCAGATAAATTTTAGAGCTAGCTATTTTATTATTTTCGCATATTTGATTGACAATTGTTTGGAATCATATTTTTAAAATTAAATACATAACAAAACAAAAAAGGTTTTTAAGAGTAATTATTTCAGTTTTTGAAAATAAATATATATGTATTATAATTAAATGGATTCCACAGATGTTATTTCTTAGGCTGTAAAGTTATACCAAATAAGAAACAAATAAACAAAGTTTTCTTTTTAACTCGACTTCAACTGTACTTAAAATACCATTTGGCAAAGTATAAGATTACATGAAAATTTCGTAAAGTTTTGGCCAACTTTTACAGCATATTCACAAGTTTTGAGAAGAACCAGAGTGCTGGTCGAAATATAAACACATCTCTGATCTCAAAGAAAAATGAATTCAAATAAACAATATTAAGTTGACAATCACTAACTTGTTTAAAATAATGATTATAACTATAGCAAAAGTTTGGGATCACTAGAATAGTGTTTAAAAACAATGATTTTTAGAGGTTTAAACCAAGTCCAATGGTAGTGGAAATAAAGTCAAACCTTGAGTGATTTGAGTGAGTGGGATTAGAAACATACAGCACGTATTTCCGTATTTCCGTTTTTAAAATAAAAATATTTCAATAAAATGATAGAAGAACAATGTAATAGTAGATTTATGTAATTTTTGCATTTAAATAGCATAAAAATTTAGTCAAACAATATAACAGTATTTAGTCAATCTTATTGATTTCCAAGTAAATAACTTAAAATTTTGGGCTTATAATTGAATATGTTTATTCTTTGCTGGAACTTCGGACTGGAGCGGAAGAATGGTAATTTAATGTTTACGGGAAGTGGCCGACGGGGATCGAAAAACTTACTTGAGGGCGAGAGAGGGAGTTTATTTGACGATTTAAGATCATTTTATATGAATATTTTTCAACATCTAATGCTTATTAACAAAACACATATGGGGTTTAGAGATAAATTAAATTAGGATGCTATAACTATCTTTTCATGCAAATTAATAATAATTGGTTGTTCAGAAAATAATAACTAGCTCAGTATAGATACAATATTTTAAAGTGTCTTTTAATAAACTTAATTTTTTTTAAATTTTGACGAGCTCAATTTCCGTAGTCTTTAATATAAAATTGCTATTTAATGCAATAAAATTATAGTTATAGTTATATTTAAATTATGTACTTAAAATATTAAAATAATAAAATATTAAATAATTTATAACTCATATTTTCATACAAAACTGTGACCTTTTGGAATATTGATTAAAATATTGTTGTTTGTTAGTATATTATAATATTAGAACATATAAAATATTTTTTAAAAAACTATAATAGTTGAATATATCATTTTAATAGAAGTTTTACTATCTAATCAATGAATTTAGTTTGTGCTCGATAACCTTAAAGGTTAACAATCAAATTTATTATCATTAAAATATTAGATCTTTATATAATAAAATAATATATATATTTAAAAGCCTATAAAAATTGAATTTATTGAACATCATAATTAATTATCATACAAAGCATTAATATAGTATTAATTAAATACATTATGGTTATTGTAAACAATCAAATCATCAGCAGTTTGAACAGATTTGATGCATCATTAGTATTGCCTGAAAATATTATTATTAAATCAGCTGGAAGTCATTTATATAGATATGGCATTTCTTTATATCAATTCGGATCTTATAATAGACTAAATATTTTTAATCCGTGGTTAATATTAATAGTTAACCTCATAATATTTATTAAGAGTATCTTTGCTTTAATGACTGATTCGAGTAATAACGATCTTTATATAATAATTGGAGATTTTTGTTACTTTCTAAAAATTAAGATATACTTAAATCTATTATTATTTCAATGTTGTATTTTTATCTTTATAATACTAATAATTAACATTTATAACATTAAGTTAAATATTGGTCAGTCTTATATGAAACCATTTGCAATGATATCTGGTTTAGTTTCACCGGAAAGTATCGGTTTAATCAATGAAAAGGAAATTTTTAAATTTATTAAATCAGTAAAAATACTAATTAATTTCACGAATGTCAATGCTAATTATTTTGCTCCTTTAGTTGGATTTTTGAGTGCAATAATACCACTCGCATCAAACTCTACATTAAACCAATTTATAATTTTTTCACTTCCATGGTCTCTAATAATTGGTTTGTGGACTTTATATATCGGAAATTATTTATTTTGGCACTTTTCTTATTTTTATATTATATGCAAATATGTAATGCTTAAACTAAAGAAAATTAACAGACAAATAAGATTAGAAAAAGAAAGTAAATATTTACTAACAAAAGACAAAATTCACTTAATTTTATCAAAAATTGATTTAATTGAACTTGAAATCGAAATGTTTAACACTGAATATTGGTCGGCATTCATAGTGAACTTTTATATTACAGTGGTTTCGCTTATAAGTGTAATTTTGGTTATCATTATATTTGGAAAAATGGACTTATTTGTACGATCAATGTTTATTTATGGAGAAATTTTTATTTGTATGACAATTTTAGTATTTTCATTTAATCCATCGGCTATTGTGTTTGAAGTGAAAAAACTATATAAATTCATGAATAGTTTGTATGTCGAGAAAAATAGAAATATAGGCGATTGTAATTTAAAAATAAAGGTTATTTATTTTTATGTTCTTTTTATAAAATACTATAATCGAGTTTTTTTAACAGTTTTCATCATTTATGGAAAAATTAAGTAAAAAAAGAATAGGATTTTGGTGTTGGAATCTATTTATCATCGATTACTTTCGATGCTATGAAGTAAGTAATTGAATAGAGAAAAATCGAGGAATAAAATATATTTTATTTTAGATTTTTGGTTTACTCGCTATGTATTTGTTAAAGTTATTAGATATGACTTTATTTGGTTGAATTATTTAATTGGGAAAATAACATATAATATAGTAGTTTCACTTCAGTTTTGCCTGTAAATTCGATATATTAATAAATTATGATTATTTGTAATTTGCACAAAAATTATAGTTAGTTAAATAAATAGTTAAACTTGATTTTAATTTAGTGTTATTTATTTGAAAACAAATCACACAAAACTTTATCAATCGAGCTTTTAATCATAGTCATATATCATTTTATAAAAGTTTTGGATTTCGTCTTTAAGAGATGTACCCGATTTTGGCAATTTTTTTATTATTAAACAAACAAAACTTTTAATTTGTATCGTTTCGCCAAAATATTTATGTGTTATAAAACACTTAAGTGCGTGTTTCGGACATTTTTATTTACTTTCGAATCAACTGTGGCCGAATAAACATCAAATTAGTTGTTTGCGCGCAATCATAGACGCAATTAAGCGGCTATTTTTGAAGTCATTTTAAATGACACAACACCAAAATTTAACCGATTTCACCTAATTTTGTATTTTATTATTAAACAAACAAAACTTTAAATTAAAATTGTTTCGCTTAAAATTAATGTGTTATAAAACACTGCTATAAACATTACTTAAGTTAGAAATTTTGGTTGTTGTATATTAAATGGCCCGTATTGTTGGTTAAAGTTTTTAATAAAACTTAAAAATATTGTTTAAAAATATTAATTAAAATACAGTAAAACCCGTTAAAGAGTTGAA
>JAQIXJ010003150.1:0-13562 GCA_034700185.1 Phthiracarus laevigatus
AAGTTTTGGCCAACTTTTTACAGCATATTCACTATGTTTTGAGAAGGACCAGAGTGCTGGTCGAAATATAAACATATCTCTGTTCGAAATGAACATGAATTCAAATAATACTGCACACAGAGATGTAAAACAAAAAGATTTCAAAAAAGATGTATTTACTAAAATTAAATGTGAATATGGAAAGTCTGTACTAAAGTTGGCAAAACAATTTGAAGTATTTAATATAAAGTTTGCGAAAAATGAATGCCATTATAATTTCAACAAAACGTGTTTAAAAGAAAAAATTGTGCCAAAAACTTGCAAAATAAAACCTATGGTAAAAACCAAATTTGGAATTAAAGCAGCTAAGAAGTTTGAAGTGGTTACTTTGAAAGCAAGAGTTCAAGAAAATTCAGCTAAGCGTAAACAATTAAATGCAAAAATTAATACTTTAAAATCTGCTTTAATATCTACACTCGCAAGTAATATTTTTTCTGATTTACTAATTGTAATAAATAAGATATTACATTCTATTAATAATAGCATAATGAAAATTCATAATAAGAAACTTATAAACTTAATAAACTCTAGCTTTGAGTATTATAATTCTAATAAAATAAAATGTAAAGATAACAATGAGTGGGTAATAAACCTTTCCTCTAAAAAATTAAGTCAAAATGAATATGACATGTTGTCCTTAGATTCTAAATTTATACCCACCCCTCATAAAACTCCAATTCCTTATATGCTTGGGTCTATTGAAAATAGCTTAAAATTTAGCAACATTAATGATATAAATAAAAACGATATAAGGAATAAATGTACAGCGGTTTTATCACAAACTGAAAAAACTAAATTTAATTTAACTAAAGATCAAGAAAAAACGTTATGCAATTTATATAATGATCCTAACCTCTATATCACAAAAGCAGACAAAGGCAATGTAACGATTTTAATCGATAAAAAAGATTATATTTTAAAGGTACTTGAAATTCTTAATAAATCAAATGATTACGAAGTTATAAGAAAGGATAAAACAACTTATTTAACGCATAAAATAAAAGATTTACTTAAATATTATAAAAACAAAAAGTTTATTTCAGAAAATGACTATTTTAAACTAAAACCATACAATGCAAATTGTCCTAAAGCATATGCATTAATAAAAATCCATAAAGTTGATATGCCCGCTCGCTTAATAGTTCCTTACTATTCAAATCCAATAGAACCTTTTGCCAAATATTTAAGCAATATTATTAACTTGTATATAAAAAATCATGAATATTCAATTAAAAATTCATACGAATTTATAAGAAAAATTAAGGGCATTACATTCAGTAAAAATGATATTATGCTTACTGCAGATGTTAAAAATTTGTTTACTTGTATTCCGCAAGCATATATTATTAAATTATTGCATAATAAATTGAAAAATAATCCTATATATAAATCATTTACTAAATTACCTTTAAAAGAAATTATTAATCTGTTTAATTTAAATTTTGAAGCTGCCTACTTTTCCTTTATGGATAAATTTTATGCTCAAAAGAATGGCACACCAATGGGTGCTAACAACTCACCATCCATAGCTGAGTTGGTTATGCAACCTATTGATAATATTATAATGACATCGAAATATAAGCCAAAATTTTTAGCAAGATTTGTAGATGATTTGTTTATCGTAATAAATAAATCGGACTATAATAGTTTTTGCGCTTTTTTAAACTCCATTGAAACTTTTTTGCAATTTACAACCCAAACTGAATGCGAATCAAAAATTAATTTTTTAGATATTTTAATTATAAGAAATAATAACAATCTTCATACATGTGTTTTTCGAAAAGAAACACATTCGAACCGTTATTTAAACTTTAAATCTCATAACCCTATAAGTCATAAGATTTCTGTTATTCGATCTCTTGTGTATCGCGCTTATAAATTATGTTCTAACTCTGAATACTTGCAAAAAGAATTAGCTTTAATAACAAAGTCTCTAATAAAAAACAATTATCCTTTAACTCTTATAAATTCAATAATCTATAAAGTAAAATTAGAATTAGATAGGAATAATAAATCAAAAAATAATGAGAAATTTAAAATCACAATTCCCTATATTGCTGGTAAAAGCGAAGCAATTAGTAAAATTTTATCTAACTATGATTATTGCGTTTATTATAAGTCTGCTAAAAATATTAAAAACAACTTTATTAAAAGAAGTATGCAAAACTCTTTATATGGCGTTGTTTATAAATTAAAATGCCGCGATTGTGATTATGTATATATTGGTCAGACTAAACGCAACATTAAGGATAGAATAAAAGAGCATATGTACGCTTTAAATAAAAACTATTCTTTGTCTGCAGTTGCTACACATGCCTTTACAAACAACCATTTTATTAATTGGAACCCTATTATTATATCACGTAATAAAATAAAAAATGAACGCATTTTTATGGAAAATTGGTCTATAAAAGCTAATCAGCTTATTAACAAACCATTAATGAATTGGGATAAACCCGATATCCCACCACAATATTACCCACTCATGTTTAGAAAATAAAAAATTTTGTAATTTTATATGAACCGGCTTATTAGCCGGTTCTTAGGCTGTAAAGCTATAACGAACTAAGAAACAAATAAATAAAGTTTTTAGTTAACTGTGCGCTTTAACCTTTTCCACTTAAATATTCGCTGCAAATAACCATATGGCACATAAGTGTAAAATTACATAAAAGTTTCGTAAAGTTTTGGCCAACTTTTTACAGCATATTCACTATGTTTTGAGAAGGACCAGAGTGCTGGTCGAAATATAAACATATCTCTGTTCGAAATGAACATGAATTCAAATAATACTGCACACAGAGATGTAAAACAAAAAGATTTCAAAAAAGGAATGTAATACATTGTAAATAACCTAATATAATCTTGTCGATTATAAATGTTAAAGAGTAATCAACTCCATTACAACAACTCACTAAATTTTACCGAGAATGTATGAAGAAAGACCTAAAAATTGTGGAGTCTTAAAAACATATCGAATTTAAATGATAATTTCCCAATAATATTAAAAAAATTAAAAAATATTTTATAAATTTTTAATTCCAATATATTTATTTATATTGATTTTTAAAATCTACAAAACAACTTGTTTTTAATAGTAATATTCACAAAATAATTCTCAGATCTCTTCGATTAACCGATAAAAACTTATTACATGACTCATGCTTTATTAAATGCCTATTAAATTATTAATAAATCAAAAACTAGAATACTCAGAAAAGTAGTCAATAGATTAATTTGTGTTAAGATTTAATGACATTATTCGATACTTGACTAGTGGAGACAATCACTTGTTAAACTACACTACTGAAGATCTTATAAAATATTCAAACTTAAATATTTATCTTTTAATAGAAGGATCAGATAAAATGTAAAATCATTAGATTTTGAAAGAGAGATTTTTTTGCACAAAACTTTAGAAAACATTGTTTGAAATGACATTTTGCAAAGACTTTTGTAAACAAATTTATTTAAAAAATGACTATATAGCGCAATAAACAAAATGTAGCATTCAGTGAACTTCACAGAATCATATTTATTCTACAAACTATTAAATAAAATCTATGGAAAACGGAACATAACTGTTTATTCACTTTAAAGAAAAATCGATCTATAAATTTAGTCAATAGATTAACTTTGCAAATATCATTTTACGATAATATTTTGACTTCAAGAAAGTAACCTTTAAAACAAGAACGACACATTCATAGAGAGCTCACTTTTTCATAGTTTAAGATTTACTTATGTAAAAAACTTAATAGTTAAATCAATTGAAAAGTCAAAATTCCTTAATTAATTTAAAAAATCGGGAAATCTACTTAATTAATATAAGACTGCGAACGTACAGACGGACAGACGGACATGGTCAAATGCATAAGCTCTCCTTTTTCTAAAAAAAGTGAGCTAAAAAATTACTTACTAGTTATTAAATAATTTATCCGTACATAAAAATTTTCATTTTTAACAAAATATTAACTTGATTAAATAAAAAGTACAAAAATATTTTTTATTTACACAAAAATAAATTCAGAATTTACTTTTACTTAAATTTATAACTGAAAAATATTTTCTTTGATTTTCTTAGTGAGTATCGCTAAACATCTCTATGTTATTCGAAATGATTAAAGAATACCGCTATTGAGTAAAGAGATTGAATATATTGCTTTAAGCTAAGCGTTATTTAAAATTAGAATTCCTTAAGATAATAGTAATCCAAAAATTTACAACAAATTAAATAAATAGATTACTTGTAAGTTTAGAATCTCATAGCAGATAAACTCTTACTTGATAACGACAAAGAGTTGTTTAGTTGAATATAACCATAACAAAACATTGATAAGAAATTTAAAGAAAATATATGTAAACGATCAGTAAAATGAAGAATCAGATTGCAAAATATTCAATTCTGACTAATTAAACTATCGTGAATTTGATTTAAAACCTAAAATAACGGCGTATAATATATTTATATAAATAATTACGAAATTCATTTAATTAACCAGACATAATATAGAATTTTTCTTTGTTTTACTAGGTTTTTACTTTTTGGATGTTTTATTTTGCAACACTAAACTTATAACCTTTTTAATATTTTCTTTAACTTACATCCTTATATAGTGTATAAGATACTTCGTTCAATTACAATAAAATTTGTTTTAGGAAGACATAAGTTAAAACTTATAAGTATTATTATATATTTTATATGTTTTTGATGTCTAAATAACTGTATTAAATGTGCGTATCGTACCAACAAAAATAATACACTTTCACGAATAATAAAATAATAGTAATTTAGTATTGCCCCTATAAAGACACTTCCATTTCATGCATATTAGACTTACTGTAGATAAAGTAAGGTAAAGTGTGTGTATGTGCGTCTAAACAAAATTGAGCAATAAATTTGTTAAAACTAAATTAAACATTTAAGATTGACTTTATATTTGCGCAGCTGAACGTTATTGGGGAATTAATGGTATTAGTTATTGTTAAATTAACTATACGAAGTAAACTAATAAAAATTATAGTAAAGTCTAATAGAACAAAATCTGAGCATACAGTGAAAAGTTCTTATTGCATTTCAGAACTTAAAAATATAGAAACGAAATTTAAAATGATTTGAATTAATTTTACAACTTCACATATGGCTTGTAGTGCTATATTAGTATTCTAAACGTTTAAAAAGAAAAGTGAAATATATGCAAAATTGTGATCTAACAAATATAGACACAGGTGAGTAATCCAATGTCATACGTAACTGCTTTCGCATTTAAATTTAAATGCCATTCGAAACTGTAAAATACTTTACACTTTAATGATTTTATGTCAGAATTTCGTCTCAATCAAATGTGATATAATTGAGTTATCATTTGTGGGTTTTCAAACACAAAATTAACACAATAATTTTTCAGTTATTTATCATTCAATTATTAAATTTTTTAGTGAAATCTATATTAGTTTTCTATATTGAATTTTTTAATATCAATATTTTATAATTACAGATCAAATTTCAGTAACAGCGATGGACTGGATCAGTTGGATCATCTTCTGAAAGGATACGATAGACGTGAATTGCCCGCAACTCATCTCGGTATTAGAAATTTTAATATTAATGTTAATTTTATTATTTTAATTTTAATATTAATATTTAGTATTAGAATTAATCTAGAAAATTTTTTAAATTTTAAATATTTTTTTGGGAGGTGACAGGAAATTAAAGTATACAAAAATTGAACGTTTAATAAAATAATTTAACTTATAAAATTTCAATCCTTTGCGATATCCTAAGTTGAAATCATTGAGGATAATTAATTTATTTAATTATTATATTAAATATAAAGATACTTTTATAACTTATATGTTGCTCTAAATCAGATATGTAGAGACATATGCTAGTTTTGGCCAGTTTCAGTTATAAAAAAGAACGACACATTCACAGAGAGCTCACTTTCTTATACAGTTTGATCTTAGCTAACATTTATTTTAATTAATTTTTAGTCAACGTTTTTCTAAAGTTTCAAAAATTACTAATAGAAAATACGTGCTAAGTTTAGTGGTCGAGCTAGTGCGGACACCGCCACAGACGGACAGACGGACAGACATGGTCAAATCCATAAGCTCGCTCTCTTTTCAAGAAAGTGAGCTAAAAAGAATGAAAGGCGTCACAACACATAAATGCTATTTCTAACCAAATAAACATTTTTTAATATGTATGTATTGTGGAGCCATGTAATCTTTTTATGCCGGAAACTGGCATAAGGATTAACATATCTGCTCTAAATTGGTTCATTATAATAACTTTTATTAATAATTACAAACGAAATATTTGAAACTTGAGTTTTTTGCTCAAGTCTAAACTTTAAATTTAATATGACTTCTCAAATTTCTTTCAATTTTGTATTCGACTCTAAAAACCGAAGAAAGAAAAAAGGTGTTAGGACTAGAATATTTAATTAATTCTGTTTTGAGTAGAATTTATAAAGTTGTAAGTGAAAGTCTCGAAGCTCTTATGCAATGTCAGTTAGCGAATTAATTAAAGTTTTTTTCTAAAAATTATTCTAAAAAGTTAGTTGAAAACCTATATTCATGTTTATGATGAAAACAAGAATTGCAGATTCATAGCAAGCTCACTTTTCGTAGATTTATGCTGCTTAAGTGACAATTATAATAGTTTTAAACTATACTAAATTATTCCAAATACATTTATTAGTATAAAACAGGAAAGGACATTATCAAAAATCTAAAAAAATCAAAAAAGTCTAAATACAGACAGACAGACATTTCGAATGCAATAGCTCGACATTTCAAAGTTAGCTAAAAATTTAACAAAACGTAAATCGTTATATGCATTCATAAATAAACTGAAATCTTGCTGAAGTATGAAAATTAAATATTGCTCATGAATAAGTTAACTATAATTATTCTTGTTTCAGAACAAAAAGCAATTTCAATTTATTTCTACTGTAGAGTTTTTCTATCCCTCAGAGGTTTATTATTTTATTTATTTCCAGTTATTTTCAAAATCGATTTTCATGACAAGAAATAAAAAACTCAAAAATAATTATAATGCTATTAAATAGTAGACCACTTTTCAAGAATTGAATTTTACTTTACTAGATTTTCATCTTATTATTGAATTATAATAATAACTTTCCTATCTATTTCTTACAAATTTAAACATACAGGTTCGCCAACAATCGTTACGTGCGAAATATTTATACGATCCATCGGATCAATAAATCCGGAATCGATGGACTACGAAGTGGACCTTTACTTGCGGCAAAGCTGGTACGACTACAGGCTCAAGACTGTGAACGGGTCTCGAGCGCTTGACTTGAATGATCCGAAATTAGTGCAAATGATATGGAAACCGGAAGTATTTTTCGCGAACGCCAAAACCGCTGAGTTTCAATACGTCACAGTACCGAATGTATTGGTAAGACTGGAAACCGGAGGAAAAATACTCTATATGTTACGGTACGTGACATTTTTGATAGAGATTTTTGAATCGATTATTTCCGCTAGAGATTAAGATCAAGGTTGTATTCAGCCTATTGTTTGCATTAGATGTTGAAAACAGGTCTCATGGAAAGCGGGAGGGAGTGGGAATGAAGCCAAACTTTGCGGGATGGAAGGAAATGGGATTAACTTAGAAACTAATGGGAGGGAACTTGATTAATTTAGAAAATGACAGGATAGGAGAGACATCCGAGAATTCCCGCGATTGTTTTTTCCCGCAATAAAACAATTCGATGAAAAATGAAAAAGAACAATGTAAATTTTATAATTTTATAAAAATTTTAGTCAAACGATATAACATCAGACTTAGTCATAAAATATATTGATATACAAATTGTAAAACTTAAAATTTTGTATAAATAATTGAATATATTTATTCAATGCAGGCTTTGCGGCCGGGATCAACGGGAATGGTAATTTTAGGTTTGCGGGAAGTTTCCTTTGGAATCGAAAAGTTTACTTGCGGGCGGGAGTGGGCGTTTAAATTAAATATTATTCAACCTCTAGTTTGCATTGCATAACGTTTGCATAATGTCAGTGTTGCCGTTATCTAACACCATCATGCGAATCTCACTTTTTAGCTTACTTTCTAAAAGTGAAGGCAAGTTTATGCTTTTTGGTATAGTCCTTCTGGCTGTCTATGTGTCCGCCCGAACTCGTCCACTGAACTAAGAGTTTATTTTATATTTGTTTATTTAGAAAACGGTAAACTTAATATTAATTAAATTACTTTTTTAATAAAATTATTAGCTCACTTTAGAAGAAACTATAAGAACTCTCTATGAATGTCGTTCTTCTTTAATAATATTTTTGGTTCTTATTGTCGAACAGAGCATGTCTGTCTGTTGAGGACTCGGACGATAGAACAAATGCCTTAAAATTTCAAAGAAACATAAATCTCTGATCATAATCAACATCATAACTTACATCATGTCAAATAAAGTCTAGTAGAAAGTAAAATATCACTTCGTTGTTCTTGTTTTTTATGGTTTATCACTAAATATGGATTTTATTAAAAATGATTTATTATTTCTGTTTTTAAAATAATTTTTAAATAAACTTTTGCATTCTTTCCGGATAAACGTGTTATTTATAGCTTTATGCTGTATCCCTAGTGTTGCGTTGTAAAACAACAGAATTTATATCATACAATGTAATCGATTTAAAAATATTTTCTCTGTCAGGTTCTTTAGAAATGCTACTCATGTTCGGAATAATATATAAATTTAAAAGTAAAAGGACATCTATAACTTTTCGGGACATTGAATTTTGAGATCAAATTTTTCCGTTTTTCCTTTTGCATAATAATTTTCACGAAACAGATTTAGTGGTATTTTCTTACCAACAGAAATAAGGTCATAAAATATAATTTATGACAAACAATAATCGGTAAAATGATTTCCATCTCGATACATGGATAGTCTAGATTACAAATGACGATATTTAATTTAATTCTAGCATTTTTAGTCATTATATAACTAAAATAAAAATTACATTTTAGAAAAGTATGCAAAATTCAAACATTTGCCCAAATGATTAATTATGTAGCTTTCATTTTAATGATGTTTATGTTTTTGATTTTTATTAATGATAATAAATTTGCTTTATTATATTTAAGTGGATAAAATATTGCGCTATAAATGTTAATATAATTAATAATAATTAAACTTTAATTAAAGAATATTTCAAATATTTTACTAAAGTTATGATTGATTAGTGTTGCTTATTAATATCATAATTTTTTGAATACTTCAAATACTAGATTTGGTATATTAAGTGCAACTATTTACTTACTGGGGGTTTAGTTTAGATTTTCCATTGAATAAATTTTTAGCTCTATTTCTCAGAGAGATGTCGAGCTTATGGATTTGAGTATGTCCGTCTATCTGTCCGTGACGGTTTCCGAAATCTTATACTATTTAAGGAATTTAAACTGAGTTAATAAAGGAGTTACACAATTGAATTTTACAATCTTAGCTTAAAAACTAGTATATTTGTGAATCAGTCCGGAATGTGAACAACTTTTTAGTACTTTTTACTACTTAGCTCGTTTGACTTACATTGTTAAATTTATGGATTGCAAAATCAAAGATCGCATTACCTAGCAAAAGTGAGCTCTCTGTGAATTTGTCGTTCTTGTTTTAATTCCATTTCGCACCAAAATTAAATTAAATTATCAAGAAAAAGAAAGAAAAAAACAAGCTGTGATTTATCGAGTAAATTTAAAAGTTTAAAGCATTAACCAAACGCTTTCGATTTATTTTAATTTAGAGGAAAGCGTAATCTAATTTAAAATGTCTGCAATATCTTATACATATCTATCATTGACTCTATAGATTTCCCTCGAAACCAAAGTATCACTAAATAAAGGCTACTAAATATATGATTTGTTATCATAAGATCAGTTAAAGTAAAGGATTGTAAAAAATAAAAACTGGAAAACTGTCAGTAATCTTAAAAGTGTGTGTGATTTACAGCGTGTTAGTTATTTCAGACAACTACTACTAAGTTATAAACTTTCATTCTGTTCGTCTAATTGAACAGCGATTTGGTTTACTACCGTTAACGTACATTAAATTGTGTTTTCTGTAGCGTCTTTCATAAACAAGACGATTTATTCACAATTGTGTTCTCATAAACAAGTCTTTCATAAACATTTTATCTTAAGCTGTATCTGATATGATGATGAATTCGCGATACCGAATGTTATCACAAATAGTCTGTGTAGGCGTACTGCTTACTGTATATGATTTTAACTCTATGTTTATTAAGGGATTCTGTTCTTTATGTTAATCAAGGGATTTTATCGATTTCTTACAGAGTATGTTAATAAAGAGATTTTAAGGTCATAAAGGACAAAAATTTGGAAAAAACAAAACGACACATTCATAGAGGGCTCACTTTTTCATAGGTTCGTACATATGACTGTAACAAATATACTAGTTTTTAAAAAAAGAAAAAACTTCAAATCCCTTAATTCATAAAAAAATATGTGAAATCCCTTAATTAATATAAGACTGCGTACAACGGGGCGGACGGACGGACGGACATTGTCAAATCCGCAAGCTCGCCTTTTTTTTAAAAAATGAGCTAAAAACTATAAATTTTGTCAAATAAGGCAATAAAATGATCACAAATAGCCTCAATCGAGTCTAAATGGTGGAACATTTGCAGTAAAAATGGATTTTCAGTCCTAAAACGGTCTAAAACATGTTCAGAATTGGTAAAATTATTAAATTGAAGTTAAAATTTTAATTCTATCTGCCACTTTTTCGTGGTCATAAATAGATTTTAAGGCTCGAAACAGGTAATAACTGCCAAAATTGAAGTTAAAGTGGAGTCTGCCACTTTTTTCGGTATTAAAGGGATTTTCAGGCTCAAAATTGTTAAAAATATCAAAATTCAGTTTTAAATGACATAATTTATTTCAAAGCTTACGTGGCATCTGTTGGAAGTATTATATTATAGAACACTGATCATTGTAGTATGCCTTTTTGTAGTCTGTACAACTTATTATGGAAATTTCTATAAAAATAGTTCGAGCTAACGAAGATTGCGAGCTACTAAATACAGTTGAAGTTTTGCGCGCCAAAATCTGTACTAACTTAAATTAATTTTACAAAGTCAGATATTATGACCTATCGATCTTGTTTAGGGTATTAATATAGGTATTTGGTTTAACGATTGCTATTCGCTATTAACTAACAAATCTAGTGTCATTGACACATTCTTATGTCTGATTCAATAAAATAAATGAAAAAATGTTCATACTCTGTAGCAAAAGTTGTGTTGCTGTCAATTAAGTATGTAACTCGACAGGTGTCATCTGTCGCTTGACGACAAATTTAATTATAAATCAAATCCACTTGTGGTAAGTGTGCCATTGATTTTGACAAATTAATTCCTATTTTTGTTGCGAAGTGAGCACAAAATAATATATTTTGTAGCATAAGAGAAGCTGAAAGAAACTTATCGTAAACCATTTGATTGCCTAAAATTGTAACAAAATGATATATGAGACGCATTATGTGAAATAGATTTGGGTCATAGAAAAATAGTTTTGCCATTTGCTTCGCAAACTATTTTTATTGCAGCATATCAGACGATATCAATCGATGCTCTAAAAACTTCGCACTAATGTTTTTAGACATTAAACTTTTGTAAAAATAAAATAAAAATTTTAAGATGGCTTTTTTGATTTAAACCAATAATCCGTGAGATCACAATTACTTTATTTCTATGATCTAAATAGATGTATTAAATTTCTATAATTTTCAGCAAAAAAATCTGTCAAATGTTAGGAATTCAAATAGTTTTATTTTTGGGTTCAGCTTTTTTCTTTATTATTTGATGGGTAATAATTCCAGACAGAATAGAAAAGCACTCGATTTTATTTGTCACCATAAGATAATTTATGATCCATGGAAAATATGATAAGTAAAAATATTTATCGGTCATTAATTGTAACTTAAATTGAAAACCATATCAATATTAGTACCAATGTTTGTTTTTTAACCTCTTCGTCTCTCGGAATTCAATAATAAATCACTTTGGTTGAAAAGTAGAAAATCTATATAATATTATCATAAGTTCATTTTGAAGTCAAAATATTTTTAAAAAAAACATATGAATCTGTCATTTAACAAAACGTTTCAACTGTTCAATGATTTACAAACTAAATACTTTATTCGACAATAAGAGACTTTAATTTTTCTATATTAAACTTTGTGATATTAGCGATGCGTATAAAAAATTAAATTAAGATGAATTTTTACTAGTTTTTAATGTTCAATTTTTTTCGCAGGCTTAAGCTTCGTTTTTCCTGTATGATGGACTTATTTCGTTTTCCGATGGATTCCCAAATTTGCGCAATCGAATTGGCCTCATGTAAGTGCGCACATTAAGCTAAAGCACAGATGAAACAAAAACAAAAAAAACGGTCACTAAAAGCGTGTAATATTTCTTTATTAATGTTATCATTGCCCATATAACAACCAAAAATCTAAAAAATAAATTAATGGCATGATTAATATTAAATAAGGTTATTGGCTGTTTTCGTTCGCCTTTAAACATGTTTACAAATTAATGCGTAATAGATACTAGAAGAGTCTCATTTAGAAGAGTTAAATTAGCTGAAATTTTATATCAATTACAAGTATCGGACGTATCATTATATTAAATTATTTTCGGGAAATATTAAAATTGTATGGGTAAATCCGAAATTACATATCAATCATTTTATATTTATAGCTTTATAAGCCAAAGATTGATGCGGAAACAAAAAAAAGTAGAATTTGTGTTACCAGTGTTCGAATTTGCTCCACACTAAATTTGAGTTGATTGATACGTACGACTCAAAATCATGCAATATTAGCGAACACTCAGTTCTGAGATACTTTTTAATAAATAAAAACTTTTTAGAGCGAGCTTGTGTTATAAAAAACAAAAAATAAAACAATGAAAAGGGGGACATTATTAATGGTAACATTGAACGTCCAAAAAAAGCCTAAATAATAAATTAGTGGTGTGATTAATATTAACTAAGGTTTTTTGGCTGTTTTCGTTCACCATTAAACATGTTTACCAAATAAAGTGTAACAGCATTTAATAGCTTCTGAACAAATTAGCTAAAAAATTTATACCATTAACTAAGCTAATATCGATCGTATTAATATATAAAATTATTTTTTGGAAATACTAAAGTTGTATGGATTAATCCGAAATTACATGTCAATCATTTTATTTTTATTGCTTTATTAGCCAAAGATTGATTCGACATCAAAAAAAGTAGTATTAGTGTTCCAACTTTTTTTCACTTTTGTTAAAACTTATTTATAGCGAGCGTGTGTTTAAAAACAAGAAAACAATACAAAGTAAAAACAAACGCGAAAAACATGCTTTTTTTGTTTTTTTATAATTTTTACTTTTCTCTCTCTTATAGTTTCTAAAACGACATCAGAACTAAAACTTCAATGGGCTCAGAACTCTCCCGTGAAATTGTATGAAAA
>JAQIXJ010003151.1:0-13559 GCA_034700185.1 Phthiracarus laevigatus
ATAAACATGGGTATAATGTGACTAAAATTCTTATATGATATTTCATTATAAATATTTTCGACGTATGAACTCATATTAAAAATTATAACCTATTCTTTAAAATGTTAAGATACAACAATATTAAACAAATCTTATATAGACAAATAATTTAATTGTTATAAAAAACAAGTTTTTACAAGTAATTATAAAATATATATATATTGGATTTTTTGGTATTTATCGGCATTTATCGCAACTTAACTGGTAAATAATCGGGCGGTCATTACCAGATATTAAGAATGATAATTACGATTAAAAATGATTCATAGTATTCCATAATTTTGGTGTTTGAAAGATCTAACCATTAAGTTATACATATAAAACATAACGATTTATTTTTTATGTAAATAAATAAATGGCTTCAAAATGGTTTTATTTGAAAATAGTTTTTCCAAATCAATCGAAATCACAATCAAAAAACTTAACCATTGGTTAACCATTAAAAACCAAAAGTAATTTATATTTACAAAACTAAATCATTTTAATTTATTATGAAACACTAAAAAACCGGATTATTCATCAATATTTATTAATGTATTTGTAAAATAATTCAAATCTAAATGAAACCATAATTCACTCACATTTATTCGATTCGATTGCCTTTCGCGCCGATTTCTTCTCCGCATCCACAATATCCGTAAATAATTCGGTGAGTGAATGAGTGGAACTCATTAATACTTGATTGACCGGTAACCGACAACCCATAAATAAAAACCAATCACAATCACCGTACGAGTGAACAAAACGCGAAATTTAGTGAACAATTAATTATTAATAAACACTGATTAAACGCGAACATCGGATAAAAAGTTTCCAAAATAAAAACAGTTGTACGCATGCGCGCCATATAACGCATATGTTCGAACGTTATTCGCATTTAGCGTTTGATTACTGTCCCATTTTTTCCCCGTTTTTTTTTGTTTTATTATTTGTTATGGTTTTTTTCTCGTTTATAACTCAAAAACTATAATTAACCGTTAAATTGTTTTTGCGGAACGCTATCGCTTAATTTTTGATAGCATTTATTAAACATGTATTGATTCAATAAATCGATTGATAGCATTTAATTTAATTGATAGCATCGACAGATGTAATAGTTGTATATTATCTATAGTTAACCAAACCGTTCGCATATCTAAAACATATGAAAATAAATGTTTGGTTTGTATTGAATTGAATTATCGATTAATTCCGTACAAAATTCAATTGAAATTGTAATATAATTTATTTTTGAATACGAAAATCGTTATTAGAATTACATTATTGTAATTTATTAGCGCATTCATTAATTATTATCAGTTAATTATTGAACAATGAGTGACCGAGTATTGTCATCATCTGTGAGTGGATTATTATTTCGAAACAGAAATTCGATGCCAAAACAAAATTGATTTATTGATTTATTAATTACTTTAATTAGAATTCGCGGTTCGAAACCATAACTAATAGTTCGGTGCGAAAGAGTTCGTGCAAACGCGTGAAACGAGTGAAAACAGGTTCAACAATGGGCGCAACGTTGAGACACACGTCCACAACATTGCAAACGCACCAAAACCAAACGACTAATAATAGCCAACCAATTATTAATGAAAATCAAACCGATTCCAACGTCGATGAGAGTAATTCCAGTTCGAATAATGCCACCGATAATACCAGTGATGTTAACGAAAGCAACGATAACTCGAACGCTGCCAGTAATGTGGAAACCAATAATGGCAGCAATACTGATACGAGTAGTAATGAACGGCGAGAACCCATTGCCACCAATGAAACATGTATTGATTTAACCGATGATTCCAGTAATTTAGACGATTCAGAGGTACAGTTTATTACTGCGATTACAGGCGATGTGCCATCGATATCGACCACAAACGCCACGGATAGACATCGGCCCTCAAGAGGTTTTAGAAATTCGAATTCGGTTCGACAAAGAGCTAGACGTCGGGCGAGAACGCGGTCCAGAACTCCAATCACTAGAACGCCAAATGAGCATCAAATCGAAACGCTTGATATTACGAATTCTCCGGTCAATGACAGATCGCATTCGCCGTATGAATATTAACCATTATTTTACTTGACATGTTATTAAAATTAATTTGTTTATTGATTTTAGTTCTATTGATGAGATTTCTGATACTCAAAACTTAGAGCCAAGCAGTAGACGCGTGTCTCGAAGAATGATTAAATGTCCGATATGTCTGGACGAGGATAGCGTTGTACGTTACTATCATATTATTTAAACTAAATTTTCGCGTGATTTCCAAATTTTTAATTTTTTTTTTGAATTGAGAATTAATTGGTCAACATTTTTATATTGACAAATTTTCTTGGAGACATCTCGATATTATATATTGAGCCGTTATATCTAGTGTAAAATTTTACATGAAAAATTTCTTTTCAAAAATTTTAATGTAATTGGTTATAAATGCTTTGCCCATAAGTTTTACTAAATTGACGAGAAAAATTACTAATCATTCCAAATATGAAGATTTCGCAAATATATTAAATTTTAAAATTTACTAAACTGTTTGATTACATGTATGATTTCGGTATCTTAACTTCAGTGATAAGTTTGCTAAAAAAGATAATTTTTTATGTAGTTATTAATAGTTTTATAAGTTTTTAAATTATTTTTCTAATTCTCAGATCGCTATCAGTGGCAGACAACTCGTATCCACAACTTGCGGTCATGTTTTTTGTGATCGGTATTTATTTGTTTTAAATTCGTTTAATTAAAAGTACTTCATAACCCATTTTATCATTTTTTAAATTTTAATTTCAATTAGATGTATCTCAGAAGTGATCCGAACAACAAAAGCGTGTCCTAATTGTCGTAAAAAGATAACGTCTCGTCGAAACTACCATCCAATTTACATTTAATTAATAAAATAGTAATGTAAATAATACGTATAATTAAAGTGAAACGACTGTTTTTAGGCTAACACTGGACAATTTTTAGATTGTAAATAATTTTTTACCGGCAGTTAAAACAGAAAAATTATGAACGTTTGGAAACAATGTAACGTAAAATTTAATTTAAAAAATTTCCTCAAAACTGAAATCCTTAATTCGGGTTAAATCTCTGGTTTGCTATTCTTGTTGTTCACTCTATTCTGCAATTCTATTTATTTAGGTTATCAATAGTTTTTGGCTTACTTTAAAAACCTTCGAACAACAAAATCATTAATAAAAATGTTTTCGTTACAACTCATTATTATAGATTAAAATTTCTTTTATATCATTTATTTTATTTTGTATTTTATGTATTTTTGTGATCAGATGAGATTATGTGAAATTAAAAAAGTTATTTACAGTGTGGTACTGAATATAAATTTTTAATAATGTATCAATTTATATATTATTAAGTTTGTAATACTCTGGACACTTAAATCTTTTTCGGAAAACTTATTAGTTTGTTGTCTGAATCATGAAGTTTTCCTAATTTTTGTTAAATAATAAAATTTTCAAAATATACTCATTATAAAACTATTTCCCACAGTTTCAACTATTATTTAAATGAATGTGAATTAAGCATAAGTTATTTGTTATTAGAATCTAAAAAATTCAAATCTAATTTTAGTCAGAATTTTGAATTCCTTTATTAAGTGACCTTAATTTGATTTATAATTACCATAATTATTAATTATTGTATCGAATCCAGTTTTAATAAAATATTAATGAAAAATCGAAATTTATAGTTGAAAGTACACTATTTAATCAAAATTAATGCATTTACTGACAAATGGAAATTTCATTTTAAAATTATATTTTCTGTGTATTCGCACGACTTGACTGATTGAATAAAAATTTGATCGATTTATGTCGTAAATCACAGATTGTTAGTTTAGGCTCGGGTGTTATAATATATACGGGTAGTATTGTTAAAAAGTTTAGTTACACGATATTTTTTGTTTTCACTTCTCATTTAAGTTAAGTTAAATAATAAAGTTTCAATACTCATATCAGGTTTATCTGTTAAAATACTCTGAAGAATTGATAATAAACGTTCGAAATCTACAAAAACTGGCGGTGCAAACTTGGGTTTACATATAAAATCAAAATTCTTTTATTCAGAAACAAAACTTTCAATGTTTGGATTATTTATCTCACTTTTTTAGAAAAAGGCGAGCTAACGCTTTTACACCGTCCGTCTGTCCGCATTAGCTCGACCATAGAATTTAGCACATATTTTATATAAGTTTATTTTGACATTAATAACTTATTATGTTAGATTAAACTTATAAAAAAGTAAGCTCTCTGTGAATATCGTGCTTGTTTTTGACAGATTTTTGAAATCTTAAGTGGTTCCGCGGTTAACTAAGATTAATTTATAATTATTTTACTAACATTTTAAACAATTATGGTGTATTTTTATGTATTTTTAAAATTATGGTAATTTATGGCATAAGTCTTAAATTATAGTAAATTGTGGTAAATTATGGTATACCATAATAATCCGATTCCTGCTTATGAATACTAAATGTTTTACAACAATAGTGCCCGGATAATACATAACCACCTTAGGCTCTAATTTATTATTATATCATTTCGTGGTAATTCTTTGCTAAAATGTGTTTACGATGAAATGGAACTTAAAAAGTTACGACAATCCAAATGCTGTATTAAAAAAGAAATATTTTATGATTTCATTTCCTAATCAACTTTATTATGTATTTGGCTGTAATAACATTGAAACCCAATTATTATAAATCTAAAAATTTGTATATCAAATTCAATATATGGAATGAAATCAGTTAATATTACTATACCTCATAAAGTAATATAATTTATTAAAAGAGAGAGTAGAATCGGTCACATGTGGATGAAGTTTTGGCAGTTATCACTTTCTTTGTTGAAGAGCACGTAAACACGTTATAATCGCTTATGTAATGTTTCCTAAAATACATTGATGTTTGAAAGTTGTTCGTTAACTATTTAACGCATTAAGATTACGCAATACTGTATAAATAGTATTTAAAAGCACGTGAATTATTAGCTATTGTCTGAATATAATTTCGGTTCAAAATATTCAATTTTTTTTACTTTTGTTTTTAGTTAAATTAAATAACTTTTTGACAGTAAACTATTTATTATATAAATCTAATCACTCATTGGTTAGAGATTTGCTTCTATTTTATCAATTTTCTTCCTCGAAAAAAATAATTTTTGTTTATGAAAGTAGTTTGTGAACCAATAATATTCATACAACTAAAAGCTTATTTACTGCGTCTGAATCGTCAGTCTCTGAGTGAACGCTTTGAATATTAATTATAATTGCAGTAAAACTCGACACTAAGCTTATTTAATATTGAAAATAGTTTGGATGATTATCGACAGTATCGTAAAATTTGTTAAAATGTTTGTTAAATTTGGATTAGTTGTTTTGATCGCATATTACGCTTCGTTCGCAGGCACTGTTTCCAGTTTTTGTAAGTATTTTTATATCAATAATTCGCTTTTAGATATTCAAAAGATAAAGAGTTGCGCATTATTCTGCTGTTCTTTGCAAAAATTAATTTAATATTTATAGAATAATCATTTTAATTAAATTTAATTCGAATGAGTTATTAAGTTAGCATCTCCTAAAAAGTGTTCAGAAATACTATCATAAGTTTAATCCTCTTTATGCTTGTAATGCCTCATAATTAGCTAAACAATGGTTTGAACTTTATGGTTACTATTAAAGATCAAAATTTTCGTTAATCTAACCTGAAATTTACCCAAGACTAACATTTTTTAGAAACCTTTAAGTTGATGCACTTTCCGTTAAAATTTGTTTAGATATAAATAACAAGAATTATATTAATTTTTTAAAAATATTTAGTTGACTTATTTTCAGAGAGGTTTTTATTTTTATTCTATATTATGATTAGGAGTGAAGTTAAGCCGCATTTATATGGTTTGCTTTTTTCAATACAAAAATTAAATTAAATCATTTTAAATTGATTTAATCGAATGAAGTAAAAATTCATAAAAAACGTTTTAATATTCCAGAGAAAAGCGCTTATTCGATAAAATCAGTTGATAACATCCGATTCGCATATAATAATAGGTTTACTAAAAGCAATTAACAAATCATAAAAAAACAATTTAAAAATATGTAGCAATTTCTATTCTTTTACTGTCTATGATTTGCGTTAATTTACGGGTTATTTAATACTTAAAACAATTAATTAGAAAATATTCCCCGTATCTTGTCTTTAAATTAATATAAAATTAAATTTTTCATATAACAAATTAAAAGTTATGGTATTAAAAAATAACACACTTTATATTTACTATCACTATAATTTATAATGTTGTTTATTAAATTTTTGGTAATAGATAAGTCAATGTACAATAATAACATTTATTAAGGTTGAAACTATCGTGTTAAATGTAGAAAGCTTGTTATCTTTTAATGGCTGATATTTGATTGAATTCCAAAATTATCAAATTTTACAAATTCAGTATAATTTTTAAAAATTGCATTTACTTATGAATGTTTTTATCTACGGAAATGGAATAAAAAATCAATATTATCGATGAAGTTATGAAAAATTTAAATGAATCCATTATGCGATCGATAAGTTCTGTTAAAATATCTGGACTGAAATAAAAGTTTCATAAGATGCTAATTTTAAATAAAAGTAGTTTAATGCAGTTTTAAATTTTTTGATGAACAAAAATTTGATCGCCGAAAATACTATAATAAGATTTCAATTTTCAAATTCCAAATGTTTTTATAACCACGAAAAATTTTTAATTGTTTGTTTTTCATAAATTGCTTTGCTCAAAAATAAGTATGCAGGTATTAAAGGTTGGAACTTGAACCTGGACTCGGGACTCATTTACATTATAAGTAAACAGCGCTTAACGTAATAATGAATTTGCTGTTCTACGTTTATACTTTTATGACTAGTACACTAATACATTTTCATTGAATTAAGCTTATATAAATTTTTAAAATGTATTTAATAATAAAAATTTAGAAACTTACGTTTTAAGCATATCATTTTTTCATAAAAATCCGAAGTCCCAACTTGACAGAACCTAGACATTTAAAATTTTTAAGGACTTGGAATCAAACCTGAATTTATAAGTACCGCGAGTCCCCAGGTCTCAAAAGTCATAAGGCGCGCTTTTTTCATCTATAACTTAACTGTTAAATCCATCAATTGATGTACAAAATTTAACAGTTAAATTATTAATAGTTAAAATGAATTAAAATACTAAATTTTCATTAATAATTTTTCTAAATTTAAAATTATAAAGTTAATTAATAAATTTCTTTAACTTATCGGTATATTTTTTAACTTTTAAAACCTTTTAGAATTTATCGGATTTAAATACTTTGAATAATATTGTGATTGAAGAGAAAACTAGTGAGAAATGGATTGTTTGATACTTCTAATTGTTGTAATTCCGCGTGAAAAGTTTTTCAAAAGCAATAATTAAATGTATACGATTATGTTCAGAATAATCAAGTTTTGAAAAACAGTTTTTAAGCAGTAATTAAATAATACATTGGTATTTGTAAACAAGAACGAAAATCGTTAATGCAATCACTTTTTGAAAGGATAACTCAATCTGATCTTAACAGAAAAATTAGAATTGTCATAGCAAACGGATAGACAGACATGGTAAAATCCATAGGCTTGACTTTTCAAAGAAAAAGTGAGCTTAAAAAATTTTTTCGCAATAAGATTGTAAAACAATAGCTGACTTTTTCAAAGTGAGCTAAAAACTATCAGTATTTTAAAATTTTCAAGTGAATAAAAAACTTATCGAATTTAGTCGAAACATATAATATTTAGTAAAAAATTGTTGAGTCTCGAAAAATATTCACAATTTGCACTATGAATTTCTTAATAAGTTAAGAATATTTGAAAATAGAATATAAACAAGAACGACACATTCATAAAGAGCTCACTTTTTCTTAGGTTAATCACTTTTGTGATAAATTTATTAGTTTTTAGCACATTATGACAAAATGTCAAATCCCTTTAATAGTATAAGAATTCAGTGAAGTCTCTTTATTATAATAAAACTGCGGTCACACAGGCAGACAGATAGACTGACAGTGTCAAAAGCATAAGCTTTACTTTTTTAAAAAGTGAGCTAAAAATACACTATTTTTATTAATCCCGCAATATTTAATTTTATTGAATTATAAAAATTGTTTATTAAATGTTAAAACATATTTTTAATATGTGAAATTACATGCACTATTCATTAAATTGAGATTTAGTAACATTTTAAAGCCCAATTAATAATCAAATCAAGAATTTTTAAAACAATTTTCCTGACATTACCACAATCTGCAGTGTCATAACACGAAAATGATTTCATGCAGTTTTCCTTTCTTTTGGATGCTTTAATTCTATATTGTTTAAAAGTCTTAAAATGTTTTACCACATTTAATTGTTAGCGTAAGGCTTCAACACAACATTTGTGATTATTTAATATGTCATATAACTGTTTATTGAATCGTTTATTAAAATCATTTATCTATTACTAGATTAAATTATATTTACGTAAAATTTAATAGTTGCAAGTTTTAAGTAATAGGTAATAATGTATCTCATTCATTATTTCTTATCATCGTGTATAACATGCCATTTTTACAACTGCAATGAATCAATTTTAAATATTTTGCGATAGCAAGTTCAAACTTAAGATATAAAACAGACTCTCAGCTAAATATTGAACTCTAATTATGTCCAAATAAGCACTATTTTATTTTATTTTTGTAATCACCGGGCTTTCAACGAAATGCATCTCTAGATTTCTATTAATTTGTCGTTCAGTAATATTCCTATCTAATCACAGATTAGAAGATCACGTATTCTATTCTTGAAATTTCTCAAAGAAATTATTAATGTGATCATACTAAATATACAGTAATAAACCGTTAGTTAAAATAAATCCTTTTAGGCAATCAATATACTGTATATACATATAATATTCAAAGTAGAAAAAAACTTACTGTATACTCTAATAAAGAATTAATTTCTCGTATGAATTATGATTTTATATTTTGTTTGCTGAACAGTAAATCGATTCGAATCAACATTATAAAACATATATTTATGTACAAACATTTGCGATGGATATCCGCATTACTTTAATAGAACTTTATTAATATGTAAAGTCAACTTTTCAGTTATGTTATAGTTATATACAGTCCTAAACATTCTCTCAAATGCATCGAAAATATAAGCTTATAATGTAACCATAGTTACCCAAAGTCTGAAGTGCTAGGAGGGGGTCAGATCCTGAAAACCTCAATTTTAAGGGAGGGGGTCTAAAACTCATCGGATTTAATCGACAATTTTTTTGGTCTTCGGACCAAAATTTTTTTTCAGACAAAAAATATCACTGTTTTAATACATTCTCGATTTTTCATGGGGGGGGGGTCAACTTTTCCAGAATTCTAGGAGGGGGTCAACCCTGGGCAAGCACTCCCCCTTGGGTAACTATGAATGTAACCAAAAAAGGATAATTCTTACAATAGATAATATAAATTTTGGTCTGATAGTGAAGTGGATAATTAGTAGCATAGCATAATAAAACAGTAGTATAGCTTATTTTCTATATGCGCGAATTTTCTTTATTCAGAATATATATTTTATTATTAGTTAAAAAAGTGAATTTAATTACATGAATACTTTTTATGTTTGATAGCGGACGAGATTCCTCTAACATCAAATCGTTATGTATTAAAGTCCGATTGTTTGCGTGAACTTAATATACAAGTGAATTCGGAGTTATACGCCAGTTTGATGTATATGAATATGGTATGAAACATCCATTTATTAACATAGATGTTTATTAACAAAATTTAATTGATTGAAATAAAAGGGCGCTTATTTTGATAATAACAAAGTCGCGCGAAAGGGTTTCTCAAAATTTTTTACTGACCAATCGCGCGAAGAAAAAGAACATTCGCACAAACTTGTGGATTATATCAATAAAAGAGGAGGAATCGTTGATGTACTTAATGTTAAGGTAGTTTTATATTATTAAAATGAGCTCACAATTTAATTAAAATAAGCGAATCAAAATAAAAAATTTATAATTAATAAAATGCATAATTAGATGCCGGATAAAAATTCGTGGGACAGTCCCAGACATGCTTTGGAAGAGGCATTAAAGTTAGAGAACGATGTTAACGATTATATCCACAAAATTCATAGCATTGCTGAGCATACATGTCAAGACCCGCACGTAAGATCTAATTAAAACTCTTCATTAGTTCATTTAAATAAACAAACTTTAATAATAATAATTTTTCAAATCAAAAAGTTGATGGACTTTTTGGAATCGGAATATTTAGAGGAACAGGTGACTTCGATTAATCAAATTAAGCGATTGCTAACAATGCTCAATCAAATGGATAATGGAGTTGGAGAGTATTTACTTGATAGACAACTACTCGAAGGACACGCAACTCCAGAGTATATTTAAACCCAAAGTTATTTAACTATAGACTACAATATATACTCAATTTCCATGTTAAATAAAATTTATCGACGAACTTAGATTAATTAATTAATTTACTATTTGTATAAAAATTAATTTTAAAAATAAAATCTAACAATACCTTAGATTATTACAATCACGTAATTAGAAAAAAATAATATTTAAATATTAAATAAGTCTAATTATAAAAAAATGCGCGTAGCATTAAAAAAATCACTACCAGACAACCCATGGCGGTTGTCTTCGTTTGTTCGGAACCAGAGATATATTAATCGGAATATTAATAATGGCTCGATTTAAATTATGGGCGTCTAATGCTCGTCTAATCATATGTCCATCTTTTCCTAATAAAAAAGCGGCTGGAATACTACAGTTTCGACTAGTGTTGTCGCCAACCATTTCTATATATAGATCGTCGTTGCTATTATTGTTATCATAAATAATTATGGCAACCATTCCATTACGTTCAGCTTCAATGCATTTTGCGAGAAATGAGCAGCCACTACATGTATTTAAATGAAATGATGTTATATGTTCGGTTAAAAATCGTTCAACTATATTGGTTAATTTCAAATGAAAATAATTTATAAATTAGAAATTTGACATTTATTAAAAAAGCAAAACTAAATACTAAGAGTAAGATTTTTAGCTAAATACATAAAAATTATTTTAAAAATGTAAGCACTCAAAGACCAAATACAGCACTGAACAATAAGTGCAAAAGATGGTAGGGTTTAATTCGGGTGTAATTAACAATCCTATAATATTTGCTTGATAACAACTGAACCTTTTTATTACTTTGTCGAATTATTTTCTATAATAATTACGCAATTTTATAATAAACGCTAATCATTTAATACCCTCTTTGAATGAGTCCGATATTGTTTTTGAGTTCAAATCTGTTGGCTGTTGTGGAACAGGCATCGTTCGGTTCCACCACAACTAAATTGATGTGCGAATAATCGACTTTCTATAATTAAATATATTACAACAAATTACCACAACAATAATATTTGGGCGTAAAATTGAATTTAATTATTAAAATAACATCAAATTCCGAAATAATAATAAAATAATAATAAAATAATTACAAAATCGGTGCCAAAATTTAGCGCAAGTCGACATCGAAATGTGTAGCGAAGAGTTTCTGGTTCCAGTATTTCGAAATAAATGTCGTCTTTCGATACCAATTCGGTTAATAACGCTTCTGCGTTCATATAATTTACTTCATTAGTATTAATCAAATCAAAGTATTAATTAGAAAACATTTACCAGTGAAGTCGTTTTGAAGCATAAACATAGCAAAATGTATAACTAATACTATTATTAGTAATTTATTAATTGATGGCAAACACCGTATTAGTTGCCACGAGAAAGTATTTCGCACATAATTACTATGTGGCCATTTATTCAAATATGATGGCATTATCACACTTTTTCGTCAAATCATACATACAGATCGCTGAATAAACTTTTTTGGAATTATTACAAACTTTATTGTAACGAATAAATATGTAAAACTTGTGAAAGTGTTAGTTATCGCATCAATCAGTTTAAAATTTTTCGTTAATATACGTTTAATCTTAAATTTGTACTTATAATCTTAAAACAGAAATTAATTATACGTCTAAAAATTGTGGATTTAATTGTTTATTTTGTTTGTGGCGTATAACTTGGTTAGAAAAATAACATAAACAATGTTAACACTTAAGATTAGAGGTAAGAAGTGTTTGCTGTGTTTAGTGTGCCGTTCATAAACTATAAACACAAACTAAACGCATTATCGTTCATCGTTAATGGTAACTAAATCTTTTTTTATTTGGCTTCTAATGATGTTTTTTTAAAAAATTTTGTTGTTATTTTTTCGTGTCAAAGAAACATTTTGCTAAAATTTCAAATTTTTCATCAAAGTTTGAAGAAATTAATATATTTTAACCACTCATGTTTCAAATGACAAATTAAAAAAAACTAGAAATAATAACTTTTCTTTAGGATACGTTTTTTACATTAAGAAATAATTGATAAGATTTTAAGTTAATTGTCACTTAATTCACTGTTCAGATGAAATTGACGACAATTTACTGAACAGGCAAAGAATAAGCATATCATTTATCATACTATAATACGTTACCGTATGACGTATTTACTGTAAGAAAAGTTCGTTTCAAAAATATACTGAAATTTGATTAGATTTGAACGGCAATATTAAAAATAATATTGAATTTGTGGATTATATTGTAATCGATGACACTATTAGATTCGCCGAACGAGTTTAAGCTCGAGAACGCGCCAACAGATTGCGTTCAATCGCTTAAATTTGGTTTACAGTCGAATCACTATCTATTAACGGCTTCATGGGATTGCACTGTAAGACTATATGACATCACTAACAACAGTTTGAGAGCCAAATACACTCATTCCGCTCCAGTTCTTGACTGCTCTTTTCAGGTAATTCACTATTTATACATTTGTTTGTTATTTAATTGTACTGATTTGTGTATTTGTAGGACGCATACCACGCATGGAGCGGTGGTTTCGACCAACAGGTCAAGATATATGACTTAAACTCGAGCACAGAAACAATACTGGGAACACATAACGCACCCATTCGTTGTGTGGAGTATTGCGCCGAAGTTAATGCTATGATCACTGGAGGATGGGATGCGAACATCAAATTATGGGATCCAAGAGGTAAACGTGTTTTGTCAGTGTTGTTAATGTGATGATAACCCGTGTTTGGTATGTATAGCTCCGTGCGCTACAGGCAGTTATGCTCAGCCCGACAAAGTGTACACAATGGCCGTTTGCGGCGATAAACTGGTTGTGGGAACTGCTGGCAGACGTGTACTGGTTTGGGACCTCAGAAATATGGGTTACGTTCAGCAACGACGGGAATCCAGCTTAAAATACCAAACGCGTTGCATTCGTTGCTTTCCCAATAAACAGGGTTACGTATTGAGTTCGATCGAGGGTCGAGTGGCCGTCGAATATCTCGATCCCAGTCCCGAAATTCAGAAAAGGAAGTACGCGTTCAAATGCCACCGAAATAAAGACCC
>JAQIXJ010003152.1:0-13558 GCA_034700185.1 Phthiracarus laevigatus
CTATAATCCATTTATATATTGTTGGCTGAATGACAAGTTTCGAACCAAAATTATCAACATTTTTGGATGTTTTCGAAAACGTATCCAAAATCATGTGTTGAGTGAATCAGCACAAAATGACACTTTATTGGATCAAATTCGTTTACAACAAATTCATAGCCAATCTACAGAATGCCCTGAGATCACTACCGCTGCGAAAACGCGGTCTTTCGAAATAGAGCTATAGATAGGTTTTGTTACATTATTTTCGAAAATTCGATTAATGGATAAGTTCTATAAGTTTAGTGATTTTTTATGAATTTACGTTTTCCTCGTGTGTAATCAGTGTAATAGTCTTTAAACTGTTCGTAATGTGCACCAAATTAATATAATGAACAAAAAATAAATGATTAAACAAGTTTCGAAAATTAATGAATGCCTAATTAATCAATTCACTTGTTAATTGGGTGAAATTTTAATTATATAAATGCTGCAATAACTAATGGTTGCACTTCGCATAATAAAAATACACATGTGAATGATTTGCATGAACCAAAATAAGTTTAGTGACTTTCTATGGATTTACGTTTTCCTCTTGATATCAGACTAATAGTTTTAAACTGTACTTACTTTGTACTAAATTAATTTACTGAATAATAAATAAATGATTAAACAAGTTTCCAATATTAATTACTGTGTTATTAATAGTAAATTGTGTAATATTTTAATTATTTAAATGCTGCAATAACTGACGCTTGCACTTCGCATAATAAATATACACATGTGAATAATTTGCGACCAAATCGTTACCCGCATTCCTCTTTCACTTAACATAATGAAAACTTCCTAATTATAAAATTACACTCGAGTTTAATAAAACTGTTTGACTATAATGAAATGTTTTGAGAAAGTTTTAACTAACACTGTATTTTAATTGGTACTTATAATAAGATAAAAATAATAATTTCCACTTTTAAAGTAAAGTAAACACTTTAAAAATATTTCAATAATCGGTTCAAGTGGTGGCAATTTGCTCCTTATCCTTAAAACATCGATCATTCATCTTCGGATTTTTTTGAAAGTATACGACGTTTCGTTATTTTCGCTCTCCTACTTGTTATTTTCTATTAACTTAAGGCCAGTTAAAGCCCGATATCTTTTTTTAAGCCGACCAGCACGATATTTTGACTTAACGGGTTGAACCTGGCCGGCACGAGAAATTTGTCAGTAGCACATTTATTGTAACCACTAGAGACCCGCAGCAATTATTTGCCACAAATTCATACAATTAATTATTAAAACTGACAAAGAATTAATTAAAAAAATTTTTATTAACCACGCGTTATCAACAATAATATAAACGCTTTGCGGTTGGGGTTAAATTGTTGTCGTTGGTAGGGTTAAAATAACGACTGACCGGGTTAAAGGTTTGCTTAGCATAGAAAAATATTGAACAGCCGGAAGCTTTAATCAATAGTATTTTAAGTTTATATAAACAGAATAGAGAACTAACCAGATTTACAGATTTATTCTAAGCATGTCTCAGAAACGAAAGTTTTTCCAATTACTCAATTAAATATATGATTAAAACAGCTTAAGATTCATTCAAAATCAGCCAAATATTGCTATCATTACTTTATGATATGGTTTTCTTTCAATCTGTTAGAATTTTAGTAAACTGATAATAGAACACAACGTAAATTTTAATGAAAAAAATCTGTTGCCTTTTCTTATAGTTTGAAATAAATTATTACTAAGTTTTGGGAAAAACTCAGTTTTTAAAAATAAGTATTTTATATATGGACTAATGTATTTATTTTTGTGAAAATTCTACTTTTTGGGATACAACAATGAATATATGTGAAAAATAAGTGATTCCCAATGAATAAGCAGTGAATAAATGATAGCTTAAGTGACGTAATTAATAGTTTTTTAATTATCTTAATTTTTCTTTGTAACCATGAGTTTATGAGTTTTTAAGCGTTAAAAAGTCAAATATTTCTATAATTATTTAGTAAAACTTTCTTTTCCGTTTTTAAACAAATTAAGCTTTTAATCAAATGAAAGTGTTTAGAACAATAATTAATTATTAGAATTAAATTTTACTGAGTTTATTATTGTTTTTTAATTTACGCAAATAAGGAAAACATAACAACATTAATTAAAGTTTAATATCTAGTGTTTAGATATTTTTATTACAAAACAAAAATAAAAACTCAAGTCTCGTTTTAATATGCTTTGGTAATTTTCAGTATTTTGTTTTTTGGCTAATTTTTATAATTTGTTAAGTATACGAATAGCATTAATTAGATTTTAGCTAATTTCGCTCATAATTCTGTTTGTTTTCTATTAATTTAACAATTTCGAGCCTTTCAAGTCCGTACTTGGAGTACATTTCATTCTAACTATTGAATTTTTAAATTAGTTTTATTAAATATTTCCAAAATTTCTGTCAAATTGTTATTTTTTTAAATTCTTTTACATATAAAGGCAGACGTTTTAATACTTTTAAGATTTTTTGTAGCTTTCAGCGAATATCTTTATAATATGTTTGTCTTTATATATATATGCATAAATGAATTTAAATTAGTTATTACGCTAATAGATTAGTAAAATAATTTATCAAATATTAGCAAAAAATCTCTGGCTTATTAATTATCTATTTAGACATGTAGACATTAAATAGATAGGTATCTTTTTTGTGATTTTATTGTATTTAGCCATTATAAAAATCAATGATTTTATTACATTTAGCCAGCATTAAAAATCAATAATTCTATTAGGCATAAGAATCAGATAAATAAATAAATACATAGCTCGGCGTAAAAGATTGATATTCAATTACTCACTATAAAATGGGCATAAGTATTCGTGAAATTATATATTTTTCAAAAGATCATATCATAAGTAATTTGCGATTTTTTAGATGTAAGATTCAATTTTTGTTGAAATATGTTGTTTACTAAACTGTAATAATATTATAACATTCAATATTTATAAACGATAATCAGTACAATAATTAAACGCCATCGAAACGTTCATAATATCTAACTATGGAAAGTTAGTTTCAGCTTACTTCGTTCACTCGCTACCAGTTTTTAAAATTATTTTTATTTGTAATTCAGTTATAAATAAGACAGCTTATAAAATGGTATATAATACTCAACCAAAATTAGCTGCAGAAGCAACTGCATTCCTGATCAAACAACTTTCTTGACGCTCATTAGCGGCAGATGCCAATATAAATTTAACATATGCCTGATTCTGCTTATTTTGCCTTGACTTTTGATCATTTGTTTATTACAGCTAAGAGCGGTAGATCCCACTGAAAATTCAACCTCATTTTTGATGTATTTTGCCATATTTTATGTACATTTTGTCCCTATTATAATCAATTCCAACATAAAAATTTCTAAATTACAACTTAATAGCGGCAGATGCCACTCAATATTTTACCTGAATTTTAGCTATAGCTCCCTAATTTTGCCTATTTTGATCCCATTTTGCCATTTTTTGTCACTTTAAATCAGTGATGTACGAGTTAAAAATTTATTTTGTGACGTTAACAGTGCTTAATGAAAAAAACATTAAAAAAAACTTTACGCAGCAGCGTCACCAACTCGTAGTGTATTTCAATATCAAAATACATGTACATATGTGCACTCAGTTGCGTAAAAATTTTAACTCGTGCATCAATGCTTTAAATGCCACTTTGTAGCATACTTTTGGTCTCTTTTGGTCTTAATATTTTGGCTATTATGACCTGAAAATTCATTATTAAAATAATAAATAGTTTAATATAAAGAAAAAACCCCTTAATCAATAAAAAGAGTTCATACCAGACACTATAACAAACAGACGGATGGACAGAATACCAAAAGCCATATTTCTGAAATTTGCAGTCATATAAAAACTTAGGAAACCCTACGCAAAAACTTTGTAGGAAAGCATACAACTGTAAAGGTAAGCTCACATTTTAGTTAGTATTAGTTTCGATCAACAATTCATCAATTTATATCAACGAACTAAAGCGTTTCAAGTATGCAATAAGGATTGTTATTCGAAAAATTGTTATAAAAGTAAACGCAAGCAAATAAAATAAAAATAGAGAATAATCGTTAAAATACAAAAGCTAAAAAATCAAAAAAGTATTCACAATATCGAGAAGAGTCGTTCTTTAAGTCTCATTCATTTAAGGAATTAGAAACACACGTAGGTTACAAAAATAGAAAATTAATGAAATTAGATACTTTTCAGGAAATCAATATATATATATTTTTAATGAGATCATCGTATTTACTGAAAATAGTGATAAATTTAATCAATATAAAAACAACCAAAAATTAGCAAAATTAAAATAAATAAACATTAATGATTTCACAGTTTTTTAATATTTAACCAACAACCACATCAATAACAAAATTTAATATTTAAACCGCTTATTATTTAAGCAAAAAATAAGCACTAATTACTTTTAGCTCACTTTCTTTAAAGAGAGCGAGCTTATGGATTTGACCATGTCTGATCTTCTATCTGTCCGTCTGTCTGACGCGGTGTCCGCACTATCTCAACCATTGAATTTTGCACGTATTTATATTCATTAATTTTGTCGTTTTGGGAAATTTTAGAAAATTTATTAATTAAAGACTATTTAAAATAAACTTATTCGATTTTCGGTTTTCATTCGAAATTATTATTGATGGTGTTAAACACTTTCGTCATTGTGATATATAAATAAATTTTTATTCTATGTTCTATTATATACCAAAAATATAGCTCGACAGTGACTATAATTAACGATGCGAAAATAATTAGAAAAAAGGCGAAATAGTTAAGTATTAGTTAGAAAAAAAGTTAGAAAAAATCTATTGATTTTATTTCAGAAATTTTCAAAAACTATACGGATTTAAATGGCAACATTTTGTACCTAAAAAATTTTTCAAAAATGTTTTTTAAATATTTTTAAAATGAAACCCTGAAAACATAACCCCTTCCCAAAACTTATCTGATTTAAGCGACAATTTTTTCCATTCTACTCCAATTTGTCTAATTTTACAAATATTTTGAATTAGTTAGAAATAAAATAAAATAGTTAGAAGTAAAATAAAATAATTAGAATAGTTAGATAAAAATAACTTTTTTGAATTATTTAAGTTATATAACAACTACAGTTATCAGTTAGCTGTTAGTTATTAGTTACCTGTATATATTAGTTATCAATATTTTTCTGAATGATTTTTAAGAATTGTTAATTAACTATTTTCGCATCACTATTTATAATATTATAAATCATAATTGAAAACTATTCAACAAATAATGAAACATGTAATAAAAAACCATTTCATTGATTAATCTATATTGTGCTAATTTGGCTAAAAATGTAAAAAGGTTAACAACTAATAGATTAATATTGTAACACTTGTGAAGCTTAGGTGCTAAGGGCTAATAGAGAGAAACTTTGTAATCAAATAGTTTATTGCAAATATAAACTTTTAATGTAAATCGTATCTGATATGTAATCTCTTATCTCACTAAAGTGAAATTAATATATTGTAATATTTTTATCACATAATTATTTTCAATATTATTTTCACCTTACGTATCATAATTGTATTAACAAGAATAGAAAAATAATTATCATTTTATGACCAGATTTAGCATTGAATGTGGTTTTTTAAATTACTAAGCTAAATTTAAATGAGCTTCTTAATAAAAGGGCGAGTTTCCTAAAAGTAGTTTCCGCAGACATTCAACAGACAATGAACGAGCAAATTGCGGTTATTTGTATAATCATAAAGTCGGCTGACGTCAACCAATACTCATGCTAAACAATATCTTTATGGATTTTATATTTCATTCTTTTCTTTCTATCTTTTCGTGTCTTGAAATCTGAAGAATTTTATATATTAAATTTGAACCAAATTCACGTGAAAAATTGAAGTGCTATTTTATTATCTTTAACTTCATAGACTAAATAAAGACTAGATTTGCTTTTAATTTAGATTCAAATTTTTCTGCTTATCATTTTTTAAGGGAAACAAAATACAAACAAATTTTCACTTTGTCTTCTTATTGATTGCATAGATGATGGATTATTTCATTATATTTCGAACACTTTATTTTTCGATAAATCAAATCAATACGAGAATAGTTGCCGCAAACTGTTAATCTTGTGTGCGTTGACTTATTCTCAGCAAATAAATCAAATCAGACACAAGAAAATATATTTCTACAAATATTACATACAAAATATATCTGATATCTAACTTTATAGTGCATACAATCTAAGAGTAAATTATTTTTTTTTAGCATTTTATAATCACCAGTTTCACAGTTCTGCAACTCAAATAATATTTTTATTTACATAAAGATTTTTTATAGAAAACTGAGTTGAATTCGTTTTTGCTAAAACGTATCAATAATTAATGCATTTTAGCAAACCAATACCTGTTTTATTTGAATAAAAACTTTAGAGTAAGACGGACAGGTTGATCAATGATTGAACCATTTTTCGCCATTTTCTGACTGACCGTGAGACCTAAATTGAAAATTAAAGTACGGAAACATTTTATATGAAACAATAATGCATTGTTTGTTTGTTCTAAAAAGAGGAAATCACATTGAAGCTAATCCTTTGCAAGTTCTGCAAATAAATAATAATTATTTATTAGAATTTAATTTTTTGGGAGCGTATTATTAAGAAAAGTTGTGAGTTTTTGATAAAAACTGTACTATAGCAGGAAATGAATCAATTTATTATAATTTGAAATGTTAACAAATATTCTGATTCATTAACAACAAAATCTTATCAATTGAATATTTTACGCTATATTGTTATTATTTATTATGCTTAAAACTAATTGCCATCAAAAACATTTACAATAAACAGTTCACATATTCAAAATAAATAAAATCGATTAAATCATAATCGGTAAGAAAAAAATTGGTATTTGTTAAATATAAGCACCAAATTCAATACGCATATTTATGATTAAGCTTAAACTTATGATTAAGTTAATCAAAGTTACGAAAAAAATACCAAAAAATTGTTAAGCAAATGTGATGGTTAAGCATAATTCAAAATACATGGTGAGATTTGCGCAATAATATGATATACTTATTGTAATGTGCACTTTAGTCACTAAAGTTTAGTGGTTTTTTAGATGTTTTATTTATTCATATGAATAAACTTAAAACTGACGCGAATAAACATAGACCAGTAAAGAACTAAATTAAGAACGTTCTAACTTGACAGTGACTTTATAATATTAAAACATAATTGAAAACTATTGCAACAAATAATGAAACATGTAATAAAAAAGCAATTTCAACGCTTATGTATTATTATATAATAGAAAGAAACTTTTTAATCAAATATTTTATTGCAATTATAAACTACGAGGTTTCAGCCCGTGCTTCGCACGGATTATTAATATTTATATAAATTGTTAATGTATACATGTGCACACCCCCTCGAGTGACCAGTTATTTAACTCCGTTTTTTGAGATGAGTTGAATCTTGTAGGTGTCGAAGAGAAATTTAAAACTTTTTTGACCTCTTAATTAAAGGGGTACCCACCACCTCAAATCCCACTTAGTTGCACTCCTCCTTTCGAACTGAATCCTCTGATCTATAGGTGTTGAGAGGGTGCATGTTCAGGAGGAGCCCTTATAATGCTATTGAAACAGTTTTTCCACCTCCATTTTATAGAATGGACCCCACCTAGAAACCCTCGACTTGCACTCCTCTCTTAAAGCTGAATCCAACAATATAGGGGTTGAGGGCGCAGCATCCAGGGAAGGCGCCTATATAGGGTATAACATACACACACACAGACAGAACGAAAGAATACTTAACACTATATATATATAGTGATAAATATGGTATACGCGAACCCCACGTGTCACGAGATATATCCATTTATTGCCTTTGATACTCATATGATTCCGTTTAAACTATTCATGTTTTGTTTTTATGTTGTTAATCGGTCGATCCTTTGATCCCGATTACTGTATTGAAAGCATTTTTATGCTTTTTTGTATTACGTATTTTGACTTTTTGGTCAGTCTTTTTTTCGATTGTAGCGACGATCAGTCGCAAGCCGATAAAAGGCTTCTTTTGTTTTGAATTTTAATAAAATAATTTTAATATGCGATAAAAGCATCTATTTATTTCTATTTAATTTTAATTAAATTGCACGAAACAAGTGCTAGTAGTGAGCGCGATACAAACGCTAACATTTCCGTTCTTAATTTTAATTGTTTGTCGTTGTCTAAATTCATTCATCTTTGGCTTAAACATTCATCATCATAAGTGTGTTGTTGGAGTAAAACTGTGCGCTGATCGGACTAAGCGTTTGGAAGCGATCGCCGATAAACTGGAATACGCGTGAGCGCGATATAGTGCGACCGCTCATTCATTGTTTGAGCAATCCGTCTCAAATCTGCATCGTTGGAGCATATCAGAGAGAGGACTAAACCCACCAAATCTCAAGTGATTCGATACACGCGTTCGCGAGCGAACGCCACTCATTTCTATTAGTCAACACAATTCTAAACATAGTACGGTCGCGGCGGCTCTACGCTCTAAGCTGTACACCCCTACGCGCGACAATCGATACCGTTAGCGTTATTGGTTGGTTCTGCACGTTTCAAATATGAATCGCTTGAGACCTCTATTCTCTTAGCTCTCAACAGCGTAATCAGTAGATTATAATAAATGGTAAAAATATTATAATCTACTGATTACGCTTTACTCATTAACAATATTATTTATTCGTTTAATTTATATTAGACTTACGTATCATAAAATTTATTAAGAATGGATAATTAAACTAATAACCTAATTCGAGGCCACAATCAGCTTTGAATGCGTTTTTTAAATAGTGCGCTACGGTTTAAATGAGTTGCTAAAAACTAAAGTGATTTCGCTGAAACTAGTTTTAACATACAATTAACGAGCAGATCGCGGTTCGCATGTGTTTCGTTACATCTTTAGAAGACGAGTTATCCGCAGCGTAATACTAGCATAATCATTAAGTCGTTTAATGACAACCAATACTAACGATAAACAATATCTTTATGGGCTTTATATTTCGTTTTATTATCTGTGTCTTGATATCTGAAGGATTTTATTTCAACAATATATTTGAACCAAATTAACGTGAAAAATTAAAGTGCTATTTTATTAACATTGACTTTATTGACTAAATTCACCAGATACTGGTTTTCTATAAATTATTCTGCTAATAATTTTTTTCTAGGAATGCAAAATCCTAACTAATTTTCACTTTGTCTTCTCATTGATTTCTTAGAATACTGTACAGATAAAAGCATCATGTTTCGAACTTTTTTTATTTTTTATGATGAAATCAAATCAACACGAGATTAGTTGTTGCAAATTGTTAATCATGTGAGCGATGATTTATTCGCAGCAAAAACTAAATCAATTTAGACTCTAGAAAATTTATTTCTGCAAACATTACTTACAATATGCACCTGATATCTAATTTCGTAGTGCAAACAATCTACGAGTAAATAATTTTTTGTTATGCAGCTGCTCTGAAGCTAAAGTAATATTTTATTTAAATCATAGACTTTTATTATTGAAAACAGAGTTGAGTTAGTAAGAAACAAGCGTAGCAATAATACATTAACAAAACTCATAAATGTTTTATTTGAATATGTTAAAGCTTATTCTTTTCTAGGTCTGCAGATAAATAACTTTCATACATTAGAATTTTATTTTTTCGGATCATTATTAAGATAAATTGTGAGTTTTTGGATAAAAGTGAAACACGCAGTTATTCACTTTTACGCGAAAACTCCCATAATTATCTAGAAAAGTTCAAAACTTTACATTTTCTTAATGATACATTTTGTATAACTTATTAATCAAAAACTAACTAATATTTCGATGACTTATTCAGTCATCTTTTTGTAATTTTTATTGTAAAATCTAATATTTGTTAGGCAGTCGTTTTCTAGCGCTTAACGCGTTAACATCGTTTTGTATTTCTAATTAAAATTTAATCGTTTTAATAATACACGTTTTGTTTTAAAAGAATTTGATTTATAATCATTTAAATCCGATAAAAGGATTGTGTTGTTATTTTCATTGTTTTGATTTGGTTATACTTTTGGTGTAAGCATGACAAGCGCGCAAGAATTTATCGAATTTCGAGGTTTCGGTTACCCCTAAGTGCACATTGTCTGGTGATTAGCCATCGCGTAAACCCACAGCACAACACAGGAAATGAATGAATTTATTTTAATAGAAATCTTTCTGATTTATTACCAAAAATCACATATATTAAAATATTATTAAGACAACTTTATTTCTTATGTTAAAAACTAATTAAATGCAAAAATGTTCACAATAAACATTAATCATTTTCAAATTAAAAGAGAACAAGTATTCATAAGAATTTCACTTTGATCCAAATAGTTGATTAAATCACTCAATATGTACATTAGTTATCGGAGAATTTAATAGCATTTACGTCACAAAACTTTGTTCTATTGTTGTCTAACATTTATAAGCATGTTTAAACAAACAAACTTTAATTAATACGACTTCGCTAAAATTTTACCCTATTCTGTACATACTTTTTTAGTATAAGCTGTAGTCTTTGGTTTGCTTCTTAAAGTTGTCTTTTCAAAAAATTAATGTTTTATAATTACAGGTGTTTACAAACGTGTGAAAATCAATGAGCAAATGAGACATTTTAAGGCTTTTAACTATAATTAATTTAGTGACAAAATTTGGTCGTAGAAGAATTAGGCATTAAATTTTGGGTGTCGTTAAGATAATATTTGAAGACCGCTGCTTTATTGAGTCACAAACACCAAGATTGCTTTATAATAAATGTTATTTTGAATGAAGCATACAGTACAATATAATTTATAGCTAAATTATATAAAAATTTCCGGTTTTCTTTATTTAATAACAAATATTTTGGTTTCTAAATTTGTTTTATTTAAATGATTTAAATTTAAATATTAATAAATTAAGCAAATAAATGCTAAGATAATTGAAGAATATTATTAGATAATAAAAATAAATTAGCATTTGACTCGCGATATCTGTATTTGTTAAATATTTTTGTGGCAATTTGCCTATTGAGATAAAAAAAATGAAAAAAAAATTGTTTTGCTTAACATAATATAATAGTTTTGACTACAATATTACATTTATGTTGATTAGTTTAAGACAATCGGCTTCAATGATACATTTTGACTTTCTATTTTAATAGTAAAGCTTTGCACAATGTGTTTGCAGATAAGTTAATATCTGTTTTAGGAACCCGTAAGAGTTAAAGCAAATAAAGAAATTTATTTTTACAAGCAATTACACTCTTTTCACTAAAGTGGTAATGAATGGCAACACACATTAAGTCGAAATAAGAATTTGTTATTGCATTCATTTTTTATTTGTTATTTGTTGTACGTGAAGAGATAACGTTCGGATAACATTATCATCAATTTTATTGTAGATTTTTGTTTATTTTACAAACTTTCTGTATGTTATAATTAATACAAATTTGGTGGGATACTCATAAAAATTTAGATTAATAATTTCAAACGACAAATAAAAGCCAATTCTTTCATATAACTTAATAAATTCATATTACATAAAAATTTTTCTATCAAACTATAATGAGAATGTTTAGTATTTATGAGACAATTTCACTCGTCAATTATTCTTCTAACTGAATGCTGAATAAATAAAGATATATTTTATTTTATTTTTTCTACTTTTTTAGAAAAAACAATATAAAATTATAATAAGAGAATATCATGGCTAAGACACGTGAGCATGGAAGATATTAATTTAAATGTATCTAGAGTTTATAAAAAATTAAACCATTAATATATTTTTACACATAAAAAATTCTATCAAAAATCAGTTTGACATTTGCTGGCTTATGTTGACTTAAAAATATAGAATTATATTTTCAATCTTTGGTGTAATATTTAATCTGAATTATTAAAATCAATTTACATTTCACACACTGATATGCAAAGAATAATGATTCTATCTAACCTTATTATATCAACTATCAACTTTTAAATAGTTGACTTTTATTCCAATTATTTGTTTTTTACATTAAATTTAACTTCATTTATTTTGCTTGTTTATCGCAGTTTAAGCGAAGATTATGGAAGTACATGGAAGAAAGGTGTTTCAATCTATTGGAAACGCTAGACATTTATGAAAATGTTGTTGATATAAGCAAAGAAAAAGTTTGATATTATAAAAAATAAATCTCCTTGAAATAATGAACTATTTATATAAGTTTACTATATATTTTATTTTAATAACTATTGAAATCAACAGTAGTAGAACTAACGGTTGAAACATTGACCCAATTTTTAATTAATTAAAAAATAGCCTTAAAAAATAGCCTTAAAAAATGACCCAAATCAAAACGGCCTTCAATTTAGACACAACAACAGCATTTAAAGTTAATGGTATTACGAAAATTTTAATAGATAACAGCGTTGACACGTTTGACACAATTCAATTGAGTCTATTTCTAATTTATTTTGAAGTGATTCGTTTAGAAAAAAATTTCTTTTTACTATTTCCTCTAAACTTATTACAAAATACTAATTTCATTTATAGTAACCTCACTAAAATTGAAACATTCATTTTTTTTATTGGAAAGAAGTTGATTCAAAAATGGGTAAAACGTATCAGAAAGTATCGGTAGTGAAACTGTCGTCAAACTTCAGAGAAGCCACGAAAGTGGTTGCCGTGCCTCTCGTTGAGCCATCAGACGATCAAATATTAGTGAAGAATCTGTACGCCGGTGTTAACGCCACTGACATCAATATCAGCGCCGGTCGTTATTTCACTGACGGCAAAGTGCCCTTTGATATCGGTTTTGAAGTAATTTATTCCACACAAACAAACTTTAAGTTTTCATTTTTTAAAATTGATTATTAATTGAGTGCAGGCAATCGGTGTGATTGAATCGGTTGGTAAGAACGTGTCCACACTTAAACCGGGAAACGCGGGTATTGTTTATGGCAAACCAGCTTATACTGAATATTTGGTTAGTCAACAATTTCTGCCACAAATAGTTTTGTGTGCCTAATTTATTTTATATTCAGTTTGATTAGTACGCTAATCCCGAAGATTTTATACCAATACCATCTGCAAAGCCTGAATTAATTGCTCTATTGGTTTTTGGGCTCACCGCTACTATAGGTCTCGATCAAGCAAGTGATTTTTACTTACAATTACAATCTAATTTGTTATTTATCAAAATAGAATTTTCAAATACCCAAATTAAATTAAATTTTTTTAATAATCATATCTATAGAGCGGTCGTATTAAAAGCGATGAAAAATTTTAATAACCGCAGCTGCGGGCGGAACTGTATGTGTGATTATTTTGTAGCCACAATTTAACCAGAATATAAACTTGATTTTATGTAATTTAGGGTCACATAGCAGTTCAATGGGCTAAAAGGAAGGGGTGTCATGTAATTGGTACGTGTTCTAGTGATGATAAAGTGGAACTGCTTAAACAATTGGGATGCGATAGAGTTATCAATTATAAGAAAGAAAG
>JAQIXJ010003153.1:0-13558 GCA_034700185.1 Phthiracarus laevigatus
TTAGAGTAAAGATCAAAATCCCTTAATTAGAATAAGAGTGCGGACAGACAGACGGACAGACAGACAGACAGACAGACAGACAGACGGACATACCCAAATCCATATATCTGTCAAAGTCAGATAAATAAATAATATTACGCACATAATTTTGAATTAAACTACGCTAACCAAACCTCCATTTTTTTGCTTCGCTGATTCCTCTCGATTACTCTTATTCACGACCGCATCCAAATTCGTGTCCGCAGATTGGAAGTTGCGGTTAATCTGTGTTAACGTTTACATCAAATAAAAATAAAATATGCTTATAAAATCACACGGATTAATAATCGATTAAAGTTACAATCATTTAATAATGTTTAATAATAATAATAAAAATGGTAAATAATTTTATTTTTTTTAATGGAAACAAAACATGGATTAAATGTGTTTCGAGGTTAAATTAAAAAGCAATTTCGTCGCATAATATTCTCCCTCAATTGGAATCGGAATCCGAATCCGAATCAGAATCAATAACAGAATCGAAATCAGCGTTCGCTTGGATATCAGGTGAAATAATTGCCTCCAAATTAATCGAATTGTCGGCCGAACAACCTTTTTCCGGATCGAAAATTTTCGACAAAAGCATGAATCGCTGATAACCCCAATCCGCCTCTTCGTTAGTGAATTTATGCGTAAAATGTCGTTCATATTTTCTGTTGGCTGGGTTTGTGACCATAATTTTCAATTTGACGATTGCGTGAAACCACCATTTCGTGGATTTATTACAATTATTACACTCCAAAAAGAATTTCAAGTATTGTTTTTGCTCGCTATCAGTGTAAAGGCCAGTCTTTATTCTCCACATGAATCCATGCGCAAACATGGGTGGACTGTTATCATAGCCATCGGTGCGAAGCGATCGCACGTCTTCTACTCTGTATTGAAATGCAACGCGAACTAAATGCCCATTTTCTTGTTTCGATGACTCCTCGGGATTATTCCGATTAACGACAGCTTCCAACTCCGAGTCCGTACAACGAAAGTTGCGGTTGATTTTCGTAAACACTGTTCGCAAATCAATCAACTTTTTTATCGAATCGTTTAGATCTCTGCTCGATTTGGTGCTCAATTCGGTCATTAATTTCATTCTCTTATTGGTCGCAAGTTTGTGCGATTTTAGCCTTTTATTTTGTTCATTCAGTTTCACATTTCTTTCCTTAATCTCATCGATAAGCTTTTCATTATCTTTGATATGTTTGGTAGCGTTTTCGACGTAAGCATTGTGTTTGTTCATCAACTCTTCGTTACTTATCTCTAAGCTTTTAGCTTTGGCTAATAAAATTCTAGTACAGTGGTGTTCATCAATATCGCCGTTTTTATGGCCACAAACCGCGCAAACTGCGTCCGGATTATATCGACACATTTTCAGATGCACTTTAAGACCACCCAAACTGATCTTTTTGTCACACCCTTTTTCATAAAAGTCGCATTTAATATCCAACTTTTCGATCATATTTTTCACAAGTCGCGGTGGTTGTAATAATTGATTGTTGTTCAGTTTTTGCCTATCATTAGGACAAGTGTCGTTATTTTGGAGCCATTGGCGAATGCAATCTTCGCAATACATCTGATTGCAACACGGCGTGACTACCGGTTGGTTTATGATATCCAGACATATGCCGCACAATAACTCTTCGTCCGATGGACGTAAACCATTAAATCGTGATTTGTCTATACCTGGCATTTATTTATATGGATAAACGATTATATGGAATGAATGTATATTTTTCGAATATAACCATATATTTTTTATATATTCAACGGATTTTTTTATTGAAAACCGGACTATTGTTGAAAAAATTAAACCTAAATAAGCACTTATGTAAACCATAAAAGTTGTGAAAAGTCTTTAAAACAATGCAAATAATGTAATAGTGTTGCGCGCGATAACAATTAATTTAAAATACAATAGAATCTATTATAAAGTGATAAATTTGATTAAACATAGTGGATATATAAATTTAATCAAATTGATTTTATTTTAATTTCGATTTATTTACTATTTTCGTAGTCATTATAATTAATAATTATTCATTCTATTATCAATCATTTTTTATAAACTATATTATGAAATTTCAATCGTTCAATCAAATGTAATTCTATTTTTTAAAATAATTTTTGGTTTCAAATTTTTGAAACGGAAAAATGAATGATTTGTTAATAACTTTTTACGTATTGAATATTATTATCTTATAAAATAGTGTAAGGCATTTCACATTATTAATAACTCTGTTGATTAATATTAAGAATTCCTTTTGAGTTGCCATCATTTCCAATAAAAATATATACCGCCGTATAAGTTATTGCCTCTTTTTTCAAGACGTCAACTAATTTTTTGCTGTTAGCGCGGATGTGCTTCTATGCTCCAAATGTGAATTATAGACCCTAAACACAGTAACTATCATGTTCGTATGATTCGCCACCATTTACAGGAAAACCTATTGTATGGCCCATTCGATTATTTGCATTACCAGTTGTGTAAATTTTACTCACTCATTTTTTTCTCGCGTCCAATAAATTCTTTTTATAAGCATATAATTTACTTCAAATTAATAAAACGCTTTTAATAGCACTTAATTCAACAAAACAAAAATCGCGGTAATAAAAGCGAATATGCCATAAATGGAAGCTGAATGAGAAGCAAAAAATGAAATACACAAATAATGGCATATTGAATAAGGAATTTAGTTACCTACTATCGTGTTTAAATTTCTTAAAACATTTTAACATTGAGCTAAGGGGACAGACATCCAGACAGATACACATGTCGATCTTTTCAATATGCCATAAAGTATTTAATTGGGGACAGATATATGGGGTTTCCATATTTTGAATGATCATAACTTATTTCAATTTGGAATATAATTTAAAAGCTTGTAACTATTTAATGACTGGTTAAAATACGAGGGGCAAAAATAAATAAATACTCTTTTAGAACATTAACAATAATTAAATCAGGCACTCTTAAATTAATTAGTTAAGTGTAACTTATATAATGAACATTTTATTAGAATTTGATATTGTTTGCGATTACTGTGTTTGTAATACGACCAGCATTATAATTTTAACGTATAAATTTATCACACTTAGATTACAGTGATTTATATTAACGTTTTGAATTATCTGGAAAATGGAAAATATTAAAGTTTTAACTTTATTTTGTATTTTTATAGTTTTGAACATTTTCTGCCCAAAAATCAATACCGAACGTAGAAGTAAAAGCACTACTGTTTTACAAGCATTTAAGAAACGAATTTGTGGAAATAAATTATTTAATGGTAAATTCTTATTTCATAAAAAATATCATCTTTTAGAAATTTTTATTTGATTTTAACCTAAAACTGGGATCAATAGTAGCCAAACGATTACGCCAGTTGCCAAACGTTGTTGACGATGAAGACGTAAACTTTGGTAAATTAACTCTAGAAATGGCTGTATTCGTTGACGAAGAACTACGAAATCGATTCACATCCGACTCGGAGTTAAAGAGTTTCGCGTCTACTTTAGTGTACACCTCGCAGATTCTCTACAATAGAGATAATATTAGAAGACATGTTGCGTTTAAGTTTGTAGTGGTCCACTTTGAGATTGTTAATCGAAATAAAGTCGATACAAGTGACGGCCACACCAGTAAGTATTTAGAAGCGTTCTGTACCTATCAAAAAATTTTAAGGAATGCCAAAGAAAATAAATGGGACACAGCGGTGCTGCTTACTGGGTAATGGTTTCGTTTCGACTTTCATTTTAAAAACTATATCAATTGTTTAATTTTTTTAAACAAATATTTGGCAGATTGAATCTTTGGTATCCGGAACCTAAAATAACTGAAAATGTTAAGCATCCAGTCAACAACAATGCTTTAATTCAAGGTAATTTAAAAAGTTACGTTCGGTCGCAAATAAGTTTTAGAGTTCAGAATATGGATTTAAACATTGTCCGTATGTTCGCATTCTAATTTTAATAAAGAGATTTTGCTTTATCTTATATTAATAAAGGGATTTGGCATCATGCTATCTTAGTTTTAAATCTAAAATATTTGTGGCTTAAGTATGCATTAAACTATGAAAAAGTAAGCTCTCTTTGAATGTGCATTTCTTATTTTCTATAGGATTAGCTTACGAGAGCACAACATGTACTGAGCAATCGTGCTCTATTGTCGAAACTCGAAGCATATTAGCTGCTACAACATTGGCTCACGAACTCGCGCACAAGTGAGACCACCACTGCGATCAAACAAAATTTATTTAAAAAATTGATTTTAGTTTCGGTATCCCTCACGACGGAGATAAAGGAGCATCGAGTTGTTCACAAAGCGAGTATATTATGACCGAAGTAATAGTTAAAGAGAGCACAACAGAATGGTCGCAATGCAGTGTTGACTCTCTCCGAAAGTATCTGATTTCAATGAAAAACAGGTTTTTCAAATTAATAGCGCAAATTTATATTTTAAACTAAAAACCTATGAAATAGTGGCCAAATTAGTTGTCTGGAAAACACGGCGAAAGCAGTAGAGTTTCAGTTTGATTTTTCGAATCAAAAACCTCCGGGTGTTTCGTATAATATTGACAGACAATGTCAATTCACTCTCGGACCTAATTATCGAGCCATTACTAAACAACCGTACCAGGTATTGATATTTTTGCTAAAATCTTAAAGAAAACACTTTTTTTTATTAGTTCTGTAATGATTATTAGGATATTTGCGTTGCATTGTATTGCGAAAGCAAAACTAAATGGTACATATTTTGGATTAATCACGCATTGGAGGGCACTTTTTGTGGAATTAAAAAAGATACAAATGGTAAAGTGATTGAACATTATTGTCGATCGCATGAATGCACCAACAAATTAACTCCAAATAATTGGATTTAGTTTGGTTTAGTTTGCAAACTGTATGTCACTTTTAAAAGTAGGTATTAAAGTATTTATAAAAGTTTAGTTTAAATATACAGTGTTATCCAGAATTTGGTTTACACTTTGTTAACCAAATTAATTGTTTAATGCGCGCAATTCGTTTTGAATCAAAATTAGAGACGACTAAACAATTTTATTTAATAAGTGAACGAAGTGAACAAATAATATATTACTGCAGATTTATAATGATAATAATTGCAATTTAAACATTTGTTGAAAACATATGCATTTCTGTGCTCTAACAATACAATAGCTTACAAAACTGTTATTCAAGTGGGCCTAAAGCGCGTGAACTTAATTAAAAACCACGAATAAAATAAATAATCATTAATATTCCATAGAACTGTAATTTTGTAAAAGTTAATTTTAATAAAATATTAGTTTAAAAGAATTTTATAGTTTTTATAGTATAACATTTTTATAAGAATAATACATAGATTATTAATGAAAACTGAAAACACACCACAAACCCCACCGCCAGCACCACCATCAACATCACCACAACCTATACCACAATCGCCACAACCACAGCAAACAACACCGGAACCAACGCTTCGAGTGTCATCGTCGCCACAGCCTGACACCGTTGTGCCATACAGCGAAGATCCAGTTGTTGTCGAATGTCCATATTGTAAGATCAATGTGCGAACACTCACTGAACCGAACAATGGTTTAAAGACATGGCTAGCATTTGCATTATTTTGTGTGACCGGTTTGTGGTGTGGCTGTTGTTTGATTCCGTTCTGTTCTGACTGTTGTCGCGATGTCACACATATGTGCCCAAAATGTCTAAATAAATTGGGAGTTTATAAACGAATTTAAATCAAATACTCATCGTTTTTATTATTAAAATAATTATTCTACAATAAATGTTACAATTTTCTAATTAGCGGTTTGTTATTTTTAATTGAATAAACAAGTATTTACAATTTTTTAGCTCACTTTTTTAAAAAAGGGGAGTTTATGGATTTGACCATGTCGATCCGTCTGCCCGTCTGTCCGTACGTTCGCAGCGATATAGTCTTGGAAAATTACTGAATATTACTGATTAATATAAGGTAAAATAAGAAAGGATAGAACAGTGCATATTATCTAATTGTACATTATTCTAAGAAAAAGTAAGCACTCTATGAAGCGAGTTATAAATCACACATCTCGGCGTCATTCCACTCCCGTCTGGAATGAACGATCTTTACGTAACGTACTATAAATATCAAAGTCTAATACTTTTTTCATTATTTTACACAGAGTACGCTACGTACAGATCGTTCAGTATGTTGAAAATTTTACAACAATAGATACTGTATTCTATTTAAATTTTAAACAAATCGAAGTTTTCTGTTTAATGATTAGAACCTAAACGAAAGTTATATATTTTGTTTATCTAAAAATTAAAAAATTTCGTCGGGTATCAAAGAAGAAAAAAACTTTAAAAATGTTGCAAGAATTTGATCAAAATGTTAAGATATTTTGTTTAAAAGTAACTTTTCTTGATTTATCACTTATAAAACTAGTTTTATCAATGTATACCTTACCAGATGTTGCTATTTCCAAATTAACTATTCATCACTTCAATACTGTACAACACAGAAATAGATATGAATTATTGGGTAATTTTGATCCTATTTATTATTGTAATTGCCATCGAAATTACACTGATTTCAGCGCAAAATAATGCTGACAACAATAATCAAATTATCGTCACAAATGAAAATCAAACTTTTGTGGGCACTAAAAGCGTTGTTTTTGATGTGAAAGTTAGTAGTTTTATTGGTATACCATATGCTGAACCACCAATTGGCGAATTGAGATTCAAAAAATCGTTGGCCGCTAAAACATATGGTTTGGTTAACGCAACGCAATGGAGAAGTTGTTGCCCACAAGTGCGCGATTGTCGCGCGTTTAACAGATCCACTCAAAGCGAAGATTGCCTTTATCTGAATATATGGACGCCATCTCACGAGATCAATGAATCGAAGCCAGTGATGTTTTACATTCACGGCGGAAGTTGGCTGTTCGGAGAATCCCCTGATGGCTCTATGCTATCAGCGACGGGCGATGTTGTGGTCGTCACCATTAATTATCGCATTGGCTTTCTTGGCTTTTTATACGCTTCGAACGAAGAGGCGCCTGGAAATGCTGGGCTTTGGGACCAGGTTTTAGCTCTGGAATGGGTGAACAAACATATCATTCACTTTGGCGGTGATCCGCAGCGCATTACATTGTTTGGACAAAGTGTTGGCGGAAGATCTATTAGTATACACATGTTGTCGCCATTAACACAAAATCTATTCAAAAACGCGATTATCATGTCTGGCTCTTCGCTGTCACATCTCAGTCACAGCGAACCAAATGTTGTGTTTAATACTTCGTTAGTATTTACAAAGCTTGTTGGTTGTAATGGTGACAATGACACTCAATTTACTCACCAAATGATGGAATGCGCCAGAAATTTATCAATTAAACAGATAATTGATGGTCAAGTTTCGCGGCAGTTATGGACGCAAATATTTGGGTTTTCGTCCAATTATATACACGGCGATCAACTTCTTCCAAAACATCCAAATGATTTGCTGCTCAGCGGTAACTATAAGAAAAATATTACTCTATTGATAAGCACCACAGATGAAGAGGGCTCTTGGATTTTAAATAGAATGGATCAAATCAGATATTCTGACAATAATCCGGTAAATTTAACGTATTCGGAAGCGTATAATCAGCTAAAACAACTGGCAGACAGTATAATAACAACACCACCAGTGAATGGCACGAATGTCGCAAAATTGTATTTCAAAAATTATAATTTGACCGAAAGTAGTAGTAGTTTCGATTTGCTGCGAACCATTGCTGTGGCGATCGGCGATTTTTTTGTTACGTGTCCCACAATTAAATTTGCCAAAACAATTTTTAACGCTAGCAATGATGAAAGTAATAAAATCTATCAGTTGTATTGGTCCAGCAAATTGGGTGATTATTGCGGCGAATGGCAGGGCGCGTGTCACGCATCTGATTCCGCAGCGATTTTTGGCCGACCTTTTCTTCAGCGAAGTTCGGCGCTCGAAAAACAAGTGGCGCTAAAACTAATGAATATTTACGCGTATTTCGCTAAACACGAGTAAGCAGATAATAATGCTTTATATTTTATGAACTTTCAGTGGTTCCTCAGCTTATAAGGTTTTGTTGAGCTTTCACTCTTTGCTTTATATTATGAAAATTTTAAGTATTTTTAGAAATTAATTTAAACTGTTTTTCAGGCGACCTCCAAAACAAGACAATAATGAATGGCTTAATTTTGATATATTGAATGGAAGCAGAATTACGCCGTACTATGGATTTACTGAAAATGGTGGATACTATGATACTAATCTGAAAGTAGAAGAATGCGAAGGCCTTTGGAATACATATTTTTAATGCTAAAAAATAAAACATAAAGTTTCATTACTTGTTTAATGTCTCACTACATTATAATAAAATTATTAATACGGTAACTGAAAATATAGAAATGAGATGTTAATTAAGATTTTGTAACATAGTTTTATTTTATAATTATGTTATTTTTATTCAAAATTTTTGGACAAATACAGCACATTTCAATCTCCATTTCTTCGCATAAATAAAGTTTCACATAATTAATCTCAATTTGATCAGTATTATTGGGAAATTTAGCGATATTAATATTGCTATCTTAAAATTGCAAACTTAAATGCGTTCTGTATCTACTCGTTTGCTTCCAATAACCATACGTACAATCGAGTTCACCAATGCATGGCCTAATAAAAGTAAATGTTGGGAACGTAATCGAAGATAATAATTGGATGGCCTCAACTCTTTTTTGCGTACAGTTCGTATAGATATCGGAATTTAACGAGAAGTTACAGAACGCGTTCGTATAGTTATCAGAATGGGACCTGTTTTCAAACTTACGTTCGAGTAGTTACCGGAACAGTACGAGTACATTATGGAACTGCTGGTATTAAATTTTAAAAGAATAATTATTTTTAACGGATATACTTTAAATTTAAAAGTAGTTAAGAATAATGTGTGACTTTTTAGAAGTATACTACACAATTATAAAATATATAAAAAACAAAAAAAATCGATCGATTTAAGATAAAATAAATAAATACTGTAAAACTTGTTACGTGATCAAAATCATTGCGTTTCTGAAGTTTATTCCAAAAAACCCTAGTAAATAAAATAAACTTTTACTTTTATTGTTTTTTATATAGGAAATAAGTATTAGTTGACAGAATAATATCATTTTTTAGAAATTTATTTTGGAAATCAATTATTTATTTTATTTTCTACAGATGCATTAAAATCCTTAAACTTAAACTTGAATGTATTATTTTTTTGTATCATTAAAGAATTTTTCGATATACATTTGACTCAAATCTATAGTTTTATTTAATGTTTATTTAATTGAGGTTTTTATGAATTTATTTATGTTCGTTTAAAAAAATGTAATTCAAAAATATCAGGAGAATTGAAAAAGTTTAAATGTGAACTTTTGCTTTATGTGAACATATTATTTTTCATATTGCATTTGGAAAGTATAGAAAGATATCTGCTTTTATTTAGTTCTTTATTTTTACAATGAGTGTTATATTTCAAATTCATCGGTAAGTAAATTAATTATTGAGATTTTTCATCAGACATTAATATAAATGTACTGATATTGTCACTTTAATATTTTTAAAATTTTATTCTCACTTAATAATTGTCACAAATTAATTGTTAAGTGAGAATAAAATTTTAATTATCGAGAGTTTTTTGGGGAGTAAGTTGTATTCGTTTAATAAATATTGACCATTAATTGCATCTATTGATTAGTCAATGGAGAAATTTGTGAAATTACCAAATATATTAATTATTATCTTTCAAAATAATTAATCGTCTAAATTTCCACAGAAATCAAAACCATAGATTTTATATTTAGCATTTTGCCGCTTATTAAATATTTTAAATCATCAAAGTTTCTTTAAATTTATTTATCATCATAAGTTCAAATAAATAAATTTTATTGTAATTGTTGTGAAACTAATAAAAATTTACGATAGTAAGAAATAGAAAACTTTTCCAGGAAAAAACTAAGATAAAAGTTCATGCTATTAAACCAATAAAATTGGTTTTTATGGTCAATCAAATTTAATCATACCCTTAGTTACTATTCAAATCTATAACAAGAATATTGAACAATTTCAATACGTAGTTTCTTTATTTTTGAATAGCATTAAAATAGTTATGAAATAAAATCTTGAAAAGTCTATGCTCTTTAAACATCTTGAAGTTTGAATTTTGAAGCTTAAATGAAATAATCACAAGATTCATAAGATTCATGCTGTATTTAAGCATTCAAAACAACCACAAAGTATTATCCACATTAATAGTGTTAGAAATGCTTTTTAAATTTAAATCAAATATTTAAATAATTGTTTTGTAAAATTAATCAACAATTTAAGGGATTGTAAATATGTTTTCTATTCCAATAAATCAGTAATTCATCGATTTCGGGCTTGAGTGATGATTATTACGAGATGCTAAACGATACATTGTATAGTGTTCGCCAAAATAATATCGAAAACGATGAACCATTACCTCCGGCATCACCATTGACACCTAGCACTCCAACGCCATTACTCCAACAAACGCCGAGCCTATTTTTGTCCACACACTTAACTGCACCTCAAACGCCTAACAATTCATTGCCATCAACTCCAAGAAGTGATGATCGTTTGAAATTTGGTTTGGCTTGGCTTAACCTAACATTTTCGCCCAACTTGTTTATGTCAAACCAAACGAAAACAATATTAAGAAATATTTCCGGACAAATACAGTTTAGTTCGATTTTAGGTCTAATGGGTCCAAGTGGTTGTGGTAAATTTATATTTATTTATATTTTAGTTTATTTTTTATTCATATAAAACAAATCTTAAAAATCCAATTTTTATGATAAAAATCCCATATAGAGATATAATCTATTTTAATATTTTGAAGGAAAATCGACTTTATTGAGATGTATCAATGGCCGCATCGATAGTGGTTTAAGCGCTCAAACTGAGATGTTTGTGAGTAAATTTACAAGAATTCATTCATGTTTCATAGTGCAAGACCAAAAAGAGCACCTATTGATGGGATTGACTGCAAAAGAGTCATTGTTGTACGCTTCTAAGATTAAAAATTATAATTATGTGGACACATCTGCTGACGATGAAGAGTCGATGTTTGATCGGTCCGTGTCATCTTCTGCTACGCTCACAAAAGCTTACACACAGTTTGACCACATAAAAAACGTTAATAAACTACTTTACGACTTGACTTTGAACGATTGCGCCGATACTTTAATCTATAACTGCAGCGGAGGTCAGCAGAAAAGAATTGTGATTGCCATGGAATTAGTGGGTCAAACCAAACCGAATATCATGTGCATCGATGAACCTACTAGTGGTCTCGACAGCAATGCCGCCGAAATGGTTTGTCACCCAATTTCTTGATAAGTTAATAATTTTTGTTAATGTCATATGAAGGTAATCGAGTGTCTTCGTAACGTGTCCCGAAAGCACTCGATTGGGATTGTGACCACAATACATCAGCCTAACTCTGATGTGTTGATGATGTTCGACTTTCTTTACGTGCTCTCAAAGGGTGGTTATTGCGTATTCTATGGCAAACCTGGTAACTTGAGACAGTATCTTAAAGATAATCGAATAGATATTTCCGAGACACAAGTACCGATCGAAAAAATGCTTAAAGTGGCTTCAAAAGTGACATCAATCGATTCTAGGGAAAGCAATATAACAATAGTCGACGAACAAATTATAGGTTTGGCCGAAAGCGCAAAGCACATGCAAAGCGCAATTCGTTCCCAGTGTATGGCTTACGGTAAATTGACAAACCAGAAGAATATAAACTCTCGATCGGTTCCTTTCAATATCATTCACTTTTGGTATCTAACTGTTCGCAACACTAAATATAATTTGAGACTTTGGAAATCGATTTTGTTTGTATCTTGTTTTGAATTTATAGCAGGTTTGCGCTTCAAGTTATATTTTATGGTTTTTATAATTTATACATTAGTTCATACTTCAATTAAGGTGCGTGCACATCACTTTTGTTTGGTAAAACGGGTCAGTCTGACGGCTGTGTACCATTCGATCCAAGCAACATGATTGCGCAAAATATTAATTGCATTAATGGTAGTTTGGCTTTGGATAATATCAACCAAGAGGATTACACATTACAAAATTTCAAATTACTATTCTTTGTTAACATAATGCATAACTTTCTGCAACTATGTTTCACTGTACTAACATTTCCGTCTGAAGTGAAAATATTCCTCAATGAACAACAAAATCGATGGTACTCTACTGGATCGTATTATTGGGCAAAAAATCTAATAGACTTGATTGTGGGCATTACAGTCACCTATTTCTATGTATGGATCACGTATGCGATTACAGCTCAGATAGGAATGTCTCACTGGTATAATGCTTTTTATGGCATCGATCAACGCTTTGGTAATCCATTTCAATCAAAGTTGTTATCAAAGTTTCTTTAGTATAAATAAATGCTTTGTTTTAGTATTAAGTTTGGCCGCGAATTTTCTCTGTCTTCTAAACACTCAAGGAATGGCATACTTTTTTAGCATAGTATCGGTGCGAAACTTGCAGGTGGCTCTATGTTTGTCAATTGGCGGTAACCTGACAATCAATCTGTTCTCAGGCTTTTTCATACCAATCTCTGGCATGAATTTTATTCTACAATACTTCTCTGACCTGTCATACGTTAAGCTGGCTTTCGAGACACAGATTCAAGCGATTTATGGCTACGATCGATGTGATCCCAAACGGAACCAATGGTCTATGCCTTTATATCAACTTAAACTTAAAAACAGTGTTTCTAGTAATTTAAAAATGCTAGCAATACAGTGTTTGGTTTGGAGAATAATAGCGTTAATCACTCTCATTATTAAAGCTAATGATTATAAGCCATGTTTTCGATTTAAAAAACATAACATCATAGAAACCCAGCATAAAACCGAATATGATATTGAAAAATGATAACTATATGCTTAATCATAAAAATTGTCTTTATTTTCTGTGTAATCAAAATTTTATTCGTTTGTTATATAGAACACCGGTTTTATTCTATTGTTTGAATTGAGTGTAATTATGTTGATTTTACAAAATCTTAGAATTTGTACAAAATATTATTTATCTTTAATTTGGAAAATGTTTATTTGTGAATACATATTTAGTCAAATAAAAATAAGATTTAGCAAAATCGTTAAGAACAGTACCGTAACGGTATATTAATGTAATTTTATAATATTGGACGTTTCATTATAATAATGGAGGTATTGTTGTAAAAATTTTAACCTAAAAACAAATTTTTTAATTTAGTTATCGAGACGTATGCGCGCGTGAGTTGCAAATAGTGTAACGATTTAATTGGTAATAATATTCCAAATAATGTCCCAATCGGTTAAGAGTTTACAAACGAATTTAAACCATTTAAACAATCAAACGTTTTTTTAATAAAATATTTATTCGCGAACTATCATTGAATTGTTTCGATACTATTGGATCAGTGAAGTCATTTATGAA
>JAQIXJ010003154.1:0-13558 GCA_034700185.1 Phthiracarus laevigatus
GAGAGCGAGCGACCATAAACTTACTAAAATTTAAATAGCAAAGTCAGATATTATGACCGCAACGATCTTGTTTTAAACTTGTAACTAATAAAATAATTTTATAAAATGAGCTTAATGAGAGAGATTACTAATAAGCTAAGTTAATTTTATCTTGGAAATTCTTTTTGAAAATTATTTATTTATTGTTTTATTTAATGAAAAAAACTATTTTTTGTATTTAAATTGTATTTAAATGATTAAAAATCATAAAAATTTTGATCATACTGATTTTCATTGGTGTAAATTTATTAGAATAATAACTATATAATAAAGTTTCCGTGTTATTTTATTAAATAATTTTCAATCTTCCTGAATAATAAAGAATAATATCTAATTTATTTTCATTTATTGTCCAATAGAAGTCGTTAAGTTAGTAAATTATTGTCAACTTCACTAATTTACGTAATAGTTTTCTGGTAGCTGTTTAGCGTTAATAACATACATGAAGTGTTTTCTATATCTACAAATGTTGTTTTCTATGCCGCAAGTAAATTATATATTATAACTAATGTTGTTTCGCTTTTTAAAAGTTAAAGCAAACGTTTAATTTTTTTGACTTTTACTTCAAGCGAAATAAAATGAAATTGAAATGAAAAAAAACTGTTAAAAGCGAAATTAAAATACAAGTGAAATGAAAGTTTACTTAAAAGTAAAAGCAAAATATAAATGAAATCATAATTGCCAAAAGTAAAAGCAAAAGACTAAAAATTATATTAAAAGCGAAATAAAACAGCAAAAGTAAAATAAATATTTATAGTTCACTTTTGCTTTAAGCAAAAGTAAAATACAAGCAAAATTAAAAGTTTTCAAAACAGACAAAGCAAAATACAAGCAAGATTAAAATTTCTTATAAAAACAAATGTAAAATACAAGTAAAATTGAAAATAATAGAAAAAGATAAAGCAAAAGACATTCTATATTAAAATAAAACTAAAAAGAAATAGTAAAAGAAAACCAAAATTAAAAGTTGAAAGTTAAACAACACTAGCAAATACTGCTACATAAAAATCTAACTTACTTAAAAATCATTATTTTATCTTAAATAAATAACAATTTATTTAGCCAAACGTATGGTTTTGAAATTTTGTTTATTTTTATTTAATTAAATTGTGAAAAATCGAATTATCAATTATCAATTTACCATAAAAATTAATCTAAGCTATGTTATTTAGAAAGCAGTCATTATTAGGATATTATTGATAGTTATATATAACTATCGTTAATTCTGTTATTCGCTATTATTATAAATTTAGAAACTACTCCAAAATAACAAAATTATAATTAACAAGAGCAACAATCATGGTCTATGATAAATAATCTCAAAGTTATCTTAACTTTTATCATATTGTAGTTGTATAACAGTATTTAGGAATGTAGATCAAGAATGTGAAAGTAGAACCAGTTTTTGGGTATAATATTTAGTGGGTTTAATGAAACCTATATCAGAGTTGAATATTTTTTATTTTTGCAGACTTAATCACTTATATATTTTCTGATTAATAGAAATCATAAAAATAAATCGAATCTTTATTTTAAAAAATTTTTGCATGTAAACATCACTTCTATGTTGCAGTTCGAAAAGAAAATAAAAAGGAAAAACTGATTTATTGGAAATGGAGAGACGAAAGCGAATTTGTTACAAGAAGGTTTTCAGCAGCAGAAACAACAACTTGAGAGAGAAAAAATTGTTATTTTTCACTTATGAAATTCATACAAAAACTTCAATCCTGCAGAGATAAAAATAGAGTTATAATAGTTAATTAGTATATATATATATAGACAAGTATACAGTCTTTTAAATAAAGTTCGTTGCATTATCTAATGTGTTTTAATTTATTGGAAGTTAAAAGCAAAGCTATAAAAATTTTCACTTTATCAGGTTCAGATATAGACCAATAACGAAAAGAAACAATTTTATTCTAGTAATAAATATTTAAATTTTAATGATTTTTACAGTTTATTTAGAATTTATTTTATTATTATAATTTATTTTAAGCGTCTACAATTATTTATTATAAAATTAAGAATTTTTTTAAAAACATTTTTTTTTCCAAATTATTAGCTCATTTTTATTGTAAAATTAAAAATTTCCATTTAAAGTTTATACAGTTTATATACAAATTAAAATTTACAAATAGTGTTAAACGTAATATTGTTAAGAAATTTTTTTATCTTACTGCAAAACTCAGATATAGTCTTAAGGTATAATGTTTGTCTATCCATCCGTCCTCCTGCAGCCGTCTCTACCCAAATCAAACTACCAAAATCGAACTCTACCAAAATCGAACTCTACCAAAATAGAACTCCACCAAAATCGAACTCTACCCAACTCAGTAGATACCCTTTATTGCAAAAACAATGTTATGTTATCTAAACTGTATGACTGCTAACTATTACATACAAAACGGTATGAATGAAAGTGAATTCATTGAAAAGAAAAAATTAGGCGAAGTAAGTTATTGGATAGTTTTTGAATTTTGTAGTAAAAGTGACAACTTAGCTTACGCAATCTAAAAAGTTAGAGTTATAGGAAAATTTTGTTATAGAAAACATGATTTTATTTCGAAGATAATTCTTATTTATAAATATTAAGATTGTTTTAAGTTAACCACCATTAATACATTAATCATAAAAATGAAATTGTGTGATTTAACGCAACAATTAAATAATGTGTTACAGCAAACTGAAGCAATAGGTTTAGAAAAAGAAGTCTATCTTATTACGTTGAACATATTTCTAGAAATAATAAATGGCATTAATTATCTTTACTCACAAACTCGGTCTTAAACTACTGTTGTTTCTCTTTTTGTAAAGTAAAAGCAAAAGATATAAAATTTCGACTTTTACTTTTGCTTGAAGTAAAAGTAAAATACAAGCGAAGTGAAAATAATTGTTAAAAGCGAAAGTAAAATACAAGCTTAATTAAAATATTTTTTAAAATCGAAAGGAAAATACAAGTGAAATAAAATATTTTCTTAAAAGTATAAGCTAAATCCAATTGAAATCAATATTGCCAAAAGTAAAAGCAAAAGACAAATTATTAGACTTTTACTTTTAAAAATTGTATTAAAAAGCGAATTAAAAAAGCAAAAGTAAAATAAAAATATTAATTTTACTTTTGCTCGAAGCAAAAGTAAAATACAACCAAAATTAAAAACTCTAATAAAAGCAAAAGCAAAATACAAATAAAATTTAAAATTAAACACAAAAAAAGCAAAAGACAATCTTTATTAAAATAAAACGCAAATGCAAACGTAAAAGAAAAGAAAAACTTAAATTTGAAAGTTAAACACCACTAACTTAAACTCATATTAAACTTATAAATATTCTTAATAAACAACATTCTAATGATTCTAAACTTATAAAGATTAGTGATTTTGGTTTAACAACATCACATAATTGATTGTCAATGACGTTAACATCAGCTATAGGCACAGCAGAATATATCTCTGCAATGTTATTGAGTGGCAGAGAATATGAAGAAAAGTCGGATTTTTGTAGCATTGTAGTATTGAGGTCAAAATTGTTTTTATAAAAGTTAATTTAAAATCAAAATAGATTAGAAAACGGTTCCCCGAAAGTCTTGTCTGGTTTAGTTTGTATTTTAGCGGGATCGGGTCGGGTTTTATTTTTATTACAAAACCCCAAATTTCAAAAAAATGCAAAGGTATGAACATAAAGTTAGAAAAACATTTGCTCTTTTAAAAAATATTATATATAAATAGTTCAAAGATGTCTGTTTGTGTGTGTATCTATCCCTATATAAGCGATTCCCCTGGAAGTTACACCCCCTTATCACATATATCGTTGGAAGTGGTTCGAAGAGTAGAGTGCAAGTAAATGGTTTTCGATGTGACGGGATCTTTAGAAAAATGGGGGTGGATAAACTGTTTAAATAGCTTTAAATGTACCGCTCCTGATTGTCCAGCCCTAATTTTTATATATCAATGTATTCAACACGAAAATAATAGTGCAAATAAAGGGGTTTCAAGGTCGATGGCACCCCTTATTTAAGGAGGGGTCTAAAATATTTTCATAAATCCAATTTCACATAGGATTCGAACCCACTAAATCTATGTTGTACGTTCAGTAACTATCTTTCTGAGCTACCAATTACATGGCAAACAAATAAATTATTATTTTTCAATTTATGTGAAAAATAATGTATAATTAGTTCGGAAAATGGATATCGGATTTATCTGAGTTCTAGTTGGGTCGAGTTCGAATTTTGTCAAGTTCGAGTTTTGTCAAATTCGATTTGAGCGGAGTTCGAGTTTTGTCAAGGTCGATTCGGGTCGAGTTCGAGTTGGGTCGAGTTCGATATTTGTCAAGTTCGAGTTTTGTCAAGTTTCGATTTGGGTCAAGCAGAATTTAGCTTCTAAACATAAACAAGTTGGCGCCCGCCGAAAGTGGTCTTATTTCTAGTTAATTTATAAATAACTAAATATTATCTATTTTTTCTAAAACTACTAAATTATTTAAACGAAGTTTTATTTTTTCATATAAGTTACATATGCTTAAGATTGATGATGAGAGGGATTCTCGTCTGCTTTATGACAAGGTTGAGTGTTAAAAATTTCTAAAACACGGGTTGCTATTTAATAGTAATTACTCAAAATAGATTTCAAAACACCGGCGTGTGATACCACAAAACACAAGTCAAACTTTTTCTTGCAATAAATATTTACATATTAATTAATTTTTAGTTTAATTTTCAAAAATTTGTAATTAAAAAAATATTTTTATTAAGAAAGTTTAATAAATCCATTAATGAACTTAGTTACTTTTATCTTGGAAATTCTTATTCGAACTTTAATAAGTGCGTTATTACTATTATAAATATGTTTTGATTAGATTAGATCATAAATTTTTCATTGTACTAGATTTGAATTCAAAATCTTCTGTAAGTTTACTTGTATTATCGTTTCATATTAAATTTTGCCTCGAGCATGATTTAAACACGATAATGTAACTAAATTCCTTGTTCTATATGCCAACTATTGTTTCATTGATGTTTTGTTTATACCCGTTTGACAGTATCTGAGAAGCATGAATTATCTGAAATATCTAATTTACCTGTTTGTTCCTTTGTTAACATAGAAATAGGTTAAAATGATAAAATAGAGTAATAATTTAAGCCAGTAAAATTATTTGTTATAAATAATCGCTAAAACTATGTGCGTCTTTTCACGGAATTAGATTATTTGCTGATTATAACGCACAATGTCATGGAAACCTCGAAACAATTTGTTGGCCAAGTTTTAGTAACGTTAAATAAAAAAAAGTTTCACAACATTTTATTTCATGAAAATAGTTATAAATTCGTAGTCATAACTTTGGCTGTTTTAAATTCAACTTTAATAATTATTGTTTTAATGATAATAATTTACGTTTAGAAAACAAAGATTCTGTTTCGTTTTCATTTAATACTTTCAATCAATATTATGTTAATAAAAACTTAAAAAACTAGATAAATATAATTTCCTAATTGTTTTGTTTTGCGATAAATTTTGTGTAAAGTTTCGCGGCGTTGGCTAACAGAATTATAAATTAATCATCATTATTGTTTTATTTGCATGCTGGATTTAGAATAGTAAAAAGTTTAAACAGTCATAAAATAGTTTGTGAAACATTTATTCCATCTTTAAGTATTTTAACAAATAAAAATCAGAGTTAATTTTCGTTTAACGATGTTTAATAAACGATTTCACAACCGTTTCTACTATATTGTGACTTTGAAACAATTTTAGAAAAATTCAATGACAATATATCGGTAAAAACTGAAGCTTATAAACATCATGAGCCATGCGGTTATTGCATAATCGTTATAACAATGATAATAAAGTTCTTTATCATAACATTTAGAGAGGTAAGTATTCCATAATATGTAATTCGGGTACATATAACAATAACATCCTTCTATTTTATGAAATAAAAAGGTTGCAAATGCTATCTTTTTGACTATCTAGTAGGGTTGTTTAACTTAATGAAAGTTAAAATCAAAGTGATAAAATTTTCACTTTAGCGAGATAGAGACAAATAAGGAAATAGACGATTTTATTCTAGAAATTAAGATTTATATTTTAATGATTTTTACAGTTTATTTACAATCTATTTTTATATCAATGATTTATTTTCGCGTTTACATTTATTTATTATAAAATTATGAAATTTTAAAAAACATTTTTGTCCAATTCTCCAAAATTTTATATAAATTGAAGAAATTTAATTAAATGAGTTTTATGAATTGACTAATGATATTAATGCTTTTATCTTGGAAAGTCAAATTTAATTTTATTGATTATATGGGCCATTAGTAATATAATTTTTTAGCACTCTTTTGAAATGGCAAGCTTATGGATTTGACAATGTCTATCTTTACGAGTTCTGTCCCAGTATCCGGACTAGCACGAAAATTCAATTTAGCACGTATTTTATGTTCGCTAATTTTGCTTTAATATAATATTTTAAATTGATTATAGATGTATTTTTTAAATAACTTACTTGACAAGATAAATTTTTAAAAAGTGAACTCTCTATGAATTTGTGTTTCTTATTTATATTTAAATCAATCTCTCAAATGATCTTAAAATCTTTGTTTGTTTTGAGATTGCATTCAAATTCTTTTTAAATTTCAATAATTTTATTAATTTTATTTGCATTAATTTTGTTAGTAGTATCAAAGTAAATTTTCAGCACAATTTCACTAATTTTTACGGCACTCTTAAACTTTTTAATAATAATAGCTAACTATGTTTTCTTTTTAATTCAATAGAAGTCGCATTATGAGCAAAATATTGATAACGTTAAAATTTACCCAATCGTTTTCTGATAACTAGAGTGTCATAAAGATAGCATTTGCTACTTTTTTATTTCATAAATTATAAGTACATACAATTGTTATATGTGCACCAATTATATTGTTCGGAGTAGTTTTAATTATATTTATAATTGCTATTAACTGCTATTTTTAATAAAAGCTATAAATGCGAAAAAATGCTAATTTTCCAGAAACCGAAATAAAGTGGCTTAAATCTGATTAGTATTTGATACCCTTCATTAAGACATTTTCCAAATACCATCATAAATTCATACCAACATATTTTTCATGAAATTTAAAATTTTTGAACAAAGTGTTCTTAGAAAATGTTAATATTAAAGAAAAAGACATTATACTTTAGCCTTAAAGTTATATTTTAAAATATATAAATGCTATTTTTGGTGATTTATTAATGCTTTTTATAGCGCTAATTTTACATGCTATAAAAGATAGTGATAACTGTTTGTTGCAAATTATATACATGAAGCATTTTATTTCTAGATTACTGATTGTAATTTCCAATAAATTCACTTCATTATTGTTTTCTATGCCACAAGTAAATTATATATTATAACTACAAATTTGTTTCTCTAATATAGTTTATAGAAAACGAAAACTATAAACCAATAACGTAGAATATAGGACACAATTCACTTCGGTGGGTCAGTGAATGCAAAGTAAAACTTTAACTGATCACAGCGTAAAAAAGATAGAGGTAAAAATGATAATCATCTTAAAGAAAAATTGTTACGGTAAAAGTTCGATATAGTGAACCCTTACTGGGAGCATAATTTCGCTAACTATACTGAAGTGTTCACAATACTGAAGTAAATATATTTATAAAGTAAATTCGAAACCGGGAACCGTAAACATGTTCACTATAACGAGTATTTCACTATACCATGGTTCACTATAAAAGGTTTTACAGTATAATAGTTATGTAATAATTAAGTTAACAAACGAATTTATCTTATTTTCTTTAGAGCAAACAATTTATTGTCAAATTTTCCACAAACTTCGTAAATAACACCAAATCCTCCTTTACTTAATATAATACCTTTACCTAAGACTTTTCAATAAAATTTCTTTCATACCTACCATTTTGAAGGTAATGATCAACGCTCAAACAATTAAGATAACATAACTTATATTTCTCGTATAACTTATATTTAATATAAAATGGTTGCGATATTATTTCTGAGACATCTAACATTAATTTAACATATTATAATTTTCACTTATGATCATCTCAAAAATTTTTGCAATAATTTTTCTTTTTTTGTCAATATTGTTCTCTATTTCACTAATTGCTGACCATATTAGTGACTGAATGAACAAAATATTGCTTCTATCCATTTTCACAATTAAAATCAAAATCTAACTCAAATAATCTTTAATAGTGTAAAATTTTACTTAAATAAACCCGTTAATGTGTATGTTGGCAATATGGTATAAAAAGTAGGCAAAAAATCACATAAAAATACATTAGTTGAAACTGTTTATTAACTTTTGTGTTAGTTTACATAAGATTGTCGCTAAGCGAATTGCTATTGTTTAATACTTTATTACCTTTACGCGTGCATTGTTTCGATAACATTAACTATAATAATGGGATTCCAAAAATGTTTTAGAGATAAATGTTGATAATTCAGTAGAATTTAGTTAGCAGTAAAAAGTAATTTTCATTCAACTGCATTGATTATTGCTCTTACTATCTATAGTTTACAATCCATTGTATGCCTTGAGTAATGTTGTAATTATTTTAAATTTAAAGTTGTAACAATACGTATAAAAGTATAAAAATTTTTAATAGTAATTTAACTTAGAATAAAATTATATTAAATATTTTCTGTTTTAATTTAGATTAGAACTCCCGTCAATTACCAATAAATTAAAGTTATAGGCATGGTGTCAAAGAGTGTGTCCGTCTGTTGGGAGGTTACTTTACGACTTTTCAAAGTTTTAAGGGTGGGTCAAACTACTCGGTTTTAGAAACAATTTTTCTGCCATCGGACAAAAATCAATAAAAAAATTTTCTCCATATAGATGTAATTTTTATTTTTTAGGTAGGGGAGTAAACTTTTTGAGAAATCCTGGGTGGTTTACAATAGTATCCCTGTTTATAGGAGAGCAATAATTATAATCAATCACCTATTAATAGTGTCTAATGTTAGACCATACAACATAAATATGTTTATTTTAAATCATTTAGAGTTTTCGTTGAAATATATAGGACAACCGAAACACAGAAAAATTTATAACTATTAACTATACTTTATTTTTTTTATACATTTAGGTGACGTGAATTTTAAATTTTGGTAAAATTTCGTTTGTTACCATCTATTAATATATCTAAAGAAATTTCATTTAATTTTATTAAAATATTTATCTTTAAAATCACAATATCCTTTATATTGCCTTACAACTTTAGCTATATTATCAGCTCAAAGAAAATATGACACATATTGGATTTAGAGGCTTATGTACCTCCTTGATAAAATCTGGGCGGAAAAACTGTTTCATTAGCACTATATGCGACCCTACCCCACCCACTCGACACCTACATTAATGGACTTAACTAAAAAATAGGTGTCAGGTACCTCCATATGCAGGAGGTATGAATAATATTTTCAACAAACAGTTCGATTCCTATATCATTCAATGCAGCTCAGAAAGCGGAGTTAAATGAGGGGTCACTCGAGGGGTTAAGAACCTTATTTACTAGAGATGAAAAAAATTATATAAACCTTTCGATGCCTATATCATTCAATTCGGCTACAAACATGTAGTTAAACGAGGTGTCACTCGATGGGTAAGCCCCACCTGGAAGTTGGTTAGGCTTAGATAGACGAGCTGGGAGGGAACTGGCAGTGAGTTAATAATCAGTTCCAAGCAAGGGCTGATGCCTAGTAGGATATAAATAAGATTGCATACTCGATAGCCAAAGTTTACTTTAGATTTCAATTACATATCGATTTTTAAGTTTCTATTTAACTTAACATTTAAATTATTGATTACTATTAATTGAAATATAAATGCAATTTAAATTAAAAAGTTAGAAAAGTTGAAAATTAATGTACAATTGAATTAAACTGACGCACAAAATCGAGATCAAAATGCAATTGAGTTATCAAATATTTTAAAAATCGAAATCAAAATTTAAAGTAAACTTTGCAAATATTGAGACATTTCCTGTTTTCGATACATTGATGGACATCGCGCTTCACTTCACGCGATATCCTATCTCTTTGATTGTAAAGATGAGTACATCAATGAGTGTAATTGAAAGTATTTTACACAATTTTATTATTTGAACGTCAAAGTGTCACGCTATTATAATTTAATTATGAAATTACACACAGGTGTGTCGAATCAATTATATTCAAATTCTATTTAAATATTACAAACTTTTTGATTTAATTTTGGATTAAAAACAAATGTTTTCGGTTTTTTATACAATTTAAAACCATTATTAAACATAGGATTAATATAATTCGTATTTGGAATTGGGTTAAGTAAAGGTTTATTATTACTGATCGTTGTTTTACTATTAATCCAATATCCATTATTAATCGATTGCTGTGGTAACGATGATTGTTGAACCAATAAACCATTTGGTTGTTTTTGTTGATTCAAAACTAATTGTTGCATTTGTGGGCGTATTGGACGTACGGGTACACGAATACCATTGATGCCGGTCCATGGCATCAATGGTTGATATAGTGGTAGTGGTGGAGAAGGAGGGGCGGGTGGAACAGGATGTATTTGTGGCTGTTGTCCGACCGGATAATAAGAGCTCTGTAATTGTTGTAATTGTTTCGAAATCTGATCCAATTGTTGGAGAAATAGGGCATTGTTTCGCACGTAATAGTTTTGATATGGTTGCGTGCGCGGTCTATACAACTGTTGCGGTGGTTGTTGTGATAGTTGTCTCGCATTTGTGTTTGTCATGTATTGTTGGTGTGATTGCTGTGCTTGTAGTAATGGTATGGGCGGCGGTGGAGGTGGGAGTGGATGTTGCTGTGCCTGTTGTGGTGGTTGTATTGGTGGCTGTAGTAGCGGTGGACGTGGTTTTGTTTGTCTTCTCATCCATTTGATTGGATTGAATAATAAACGCCGTTTTGTTGGACAAACTGAAGTCATTTGTTGTTGTATTGGTGGTGCGAGTGTCGTCATTGCGTTTGCGTTGTATTTTTGTTGAATAATCGGAATTCTGTTTCGTAACAATAAAATCGGTTTTTCAGTGAAAATGATTTGGGGTTTGAATCGATTATCGATTTGTTGTGAATAATTGTTATATTGTTCTGCCATAATTGGTAAAACTTCCTGATTGATCGGTAACATTTGCGGAACGGCTACTTGTTGTTGATTGTTCACAACTGGTTGAATGTGTTCAATGATTGGTTCAGAAACTGTGTCTTCATTGGTTAATGATTGATGTATTGTTAAAGTTTGAATTTGATTACTATTTACTGGTTCTTCTCGTGTCTGACTCAATATTTGAGTAGATTGTGGTAAAGGTTGCTGTTGGGGTTGTGGTGGGGATTGCGGTGGTGGTTGTGGAGCAGGTTGTGGTATGGATTGTAGTGGTGGTTGTTGTGAGATTTGTGGTGCAAGTTGTGGGGGGAGTTGTGGTGGAATTTGTGGTGCAGATTGTGGTTGGGATTGTGTTGGGAGTTGTACTGCGAGTTGCGGTGGGAGTTGTATTGGGGGTTGTGGTTGAGATTGTATGGGAATAATTGGATTTTGTCGTTGTATTGGTTGTTCTGATATAACCATTTGATTATCGATTAATAAATTATTTTCAGTTATTTGTTCATTGATTGCTGTTATGGGCGTAGTCATTGTGGTCGTAGTTGTAGTTGTTGTGGTGGTTGTAGTGGTTAATGGTTTTTCACAAAATTGAGTCGATATTTTTAAATCAGGGAATGGTTGAATGATCACGTGTTTTGAAAAGTTTTCAATAATTGTTTGCTGTGTTGTTGTCGTTGTCGTTGTTGTGACAACACGTGAGTTCTTTGGTACGAATGTTTGATCCAAATTAAAAGAAAATTGAGGAACAAAATCAATGTTTATATCCGTAAAACTTAATGGCATAATGTCTTCGACTGTAGTCGTTGATGGAGTGGTTGTCGTCGTCGTGGTTGTAGTGATTGTGGTCATCGGTGGTGTCGTTATTTTTGCAATTGAAATAATGGATGGAATCATTCTTTGTAATAGTTTTGTTGTTGTTTTATCATTCATATCTAAACCAATCAAAACATTTGAATCGTTTTCCGGATTTTTTCGTAATTTTGTCATTACTTTTCGTACATTTTCGACAATTTGTTTATATTTTTGCGTTTGATTGGTCGTTGAATTGCATTTATTTATTCCATTGTCAATGATTGGTTTATCTATTCTTAACTTATTTTTATTATTTTTTCGTTTTCGTAATTGTTCGACAGTTGTCATGGAAATTGGATTAATTACTGGTATATTAGTTGTTGGCTGCTGTTGTTGTAGAAGTTGTTGCGGAACCATTTCTTGATAATCCACATAATCTTCACTGTTATAATAATCATTGTTATTATTTTCATAATTATTTTCAACATTATTATTATTATTGTGTTGCGATTCTGTAACAGTTGTTGTTGTTATTGTTGTTGTGTCCAATTCTGTTGATTCTGTTATCAATGATACAGTAATCGTTGTTGTGTCCAATATATCTGTTACTACTTCTGTTGTAGTGCTATCAGTTATGGTTGTAGTGGTGGGTGTTGTGCTCGTAGTAGTAGTTGTAGTAGTTGTTGTTGTTGTGGTGGTGGTGGTCGTGGGTGTCATTGTTGTTGTTGAAGTTATAGTATTGTTGTTTGTATTTTCGATATAATCTTCATCCTTAATATCGCTATCAATAGCCGGACAACCGATTGTAGTCGTTGTTATTGAGCTATCATTTCTCTCTAATAATTTGATTGGGTGTTGTGTGGTATTGTTGTTAACACCATTGTTATCGTCTTCGTCCGCGTTATAGTCTTTGTCTTTGATTGTTGTCGTGTTTTGTAATGAAAATACGAAAACAAATGAAAATTGAATTATAATTAATAATGAATTCATTTCTCATTTTGAATTCAAAAACAGATGTTTTTAAGATATTAATTTATTTTAATTAATAATATGTGTGTATATATGCGATTAATTTTAGCTCAACTTTATAAAATAATTATAGAAAAGATTATTTCTTTAAATTGCAGTAATAGTAAAATTATTAAATGTTTATATTTAACTAAAAAGTTTCAAATAATATAAGTAGCGTTTCGAAAATCGTTAGAAAAAACAGTGCAAAATCGTTTATTAATCGTTGATCTAATTATTATTCAATATTTAATACACGCCAATAATGCAATATTTCGTGGTCGCGTGCCTTTTAATATATTCCAAGTTGTTATATAACGCAATTCAGGATTAGTCAGATTACCAGACCATACACTATTTCCTTGTTTATCATTTGGATATGTGATACCATTACGTGTTTCACCAGAAGGAACGTCCCCTTCAAACCCATCGTCTAATGTTTTACCAGCAAAACCCCAAAAATAGTGAAATCCCGGTGAATATACTAGATGTACAGATCCATCTATAAAACCAGCCATAGGAATACTTGATCCCCATTGAAATGAACCAAACTCACGGTCTTTATCCACATCTCTTCCATCACTC
>JAQIXJ010003155.1:0-13556 GCA_034700185.1 Phthiracarus laevigatus
GGAATAAAACGGAACGGCGGTTATCGTAAGAAAGCACATCGCGGTACTATTGTGTATATGGCGCCCGAAGTACTCCTCAAAAACATGCAACTAAGTCATAATGATTACAAATATATATACACACCTGTTGAAGAACAGTACAGAACTAAATATGGAAGTAAACTGGAAGTGAATGATCCATTTTTGACCGATGTCTGGTCGTTGGGTGTATGTCTTTTCAAAATGGTCTGCAATCGACTACCTTTCGAATACAACGGCAATCGAAATACTGATACGGATAAAGAAGTATGCGAGAAGAAGACTATTTTACTGAAACTACAAATCGGATACCACTGGAAATGGCCAAAACACATATACAACAAAACAAATCATTCTAAAACCCAACAATATAAAGACATGAGAGACATTATTCGAACAATGTTGAACCCTCAACCAGAACCTAGAGGTTCAACAAAAATTCTTAAAACTAAACCGTGGGTCAGTGACGTGAATTGGACTGATAGTGATTAGAAAGTTAATGAACATTTTGGTAAATAAACAGAATAATAATTGATGAAAATAGTGTAACAGTTAAACAACAATAAATATTTGAAATTATCAAAACATATAATCTTAATTTAATTTGTTAAAAATATATTACATATTTGGTTAAAACCATAGGTTTACAATTATGAAGCAACCCTAGAGAATCTTAACTATTATTCTTTACTGTTCTCTTAGAAGACCTAACTTTTGTTAGATAAATGGTATACTAGTTTATAGCTAAACAGATGTTTAATTAACTTTTCTTAGAGTAAAATCTATTTACTACAACTATATAATTTTTATTAAAAGTTTAAAAAAATTTAAAATATTTATACGTAAATTATAGCAGTCTGTGAATCAGCGGTTGTGAGAAATAAAAGAGATTTAAAATCAGATCTAATATCGGATGCCCTTTTCTTGGCTTCGAATATCAGAAACGAGATCACTATTTTGGTGAACAAAATCTTAGTGAAGACGAAAACGGATAGAAGAATACGACATTAAAATGAATGAATTGGTGGATAAGTTGAGAGTTGAGACAAATGAAACTGTGATCAAAAAATTAATAGATGCATTGACATATGCAGAAGGAAATCTTTTTATTAGTTTAGAAGAGTTGATGCACCAGTTTATGATTTTGAAGATTTGAAAAAGTCATTAATTTCTTGTGGCGAAGAAGTTGTTGCAAAAGCAATCCATAAATAAATAAACTCAGCAAACTAAGACAACTGTAGCGTCAAAGCTATTAATGTTTCATTGGCTAATATAAAATTATCAACACTTAATTTAATGCTTCTGTAGAGGAACTCAAATTGACATTAGATATGAATCAGCTATAACGAGATTTGTAGAATTCAAATATTAATATAAATTATGTAAATACTGTAGTAGATATCAACTAATTGACAGATCACGAAATCTAGAGGTTGACTTCAATAAATTAAAAACTCTAGCGTTAGACGAATCACTAAAGAGTGAGATAATTGCTAGACTCGGCAATGACTTTAAGACAATTGCAGAATTAGCATTGTATATGGTATTGTCAACTGATAAAGTAGAGATTGATGTGTCAGCATTTAATTTAACGCAATCTATTTTTCGAATTGAGGCAATACTGGCAGTTTTAAGTATACAAACTATTAGTGGTGAGGAACGCATTACATTGTTGTATGAAATTGAAAATTTGGCTTCAAAAGCAGCATTTATCGCAAAACAACTGATTAATATCAATATGACATTAGCGGATGATGAGTTGGTTTATCTAATATTTTTTAAATAATAATAAATTTGTTGTACTTATCAAGTTTTTTATTGTACTATTGCATAATTGGTATTATTTTTTATAAATGTTTTTATTAAGCAATATTTGCATTAAGTAATGGCGTAACGATTAGTCTTATATAATAACGATAATATTTGCTACAAAAAATGTATCCAGTAATTTGTGGACAGTTATATTGAATGGCACTTTATATATATATGTGAATAATCAGACCCCGGATATTTATATATATCTCATTTTTCAAGAAAACACACCCAATTGGACAAAATTTCCTTATAACCACGATTGTTTTAAAACAATGTTTATTCAACCAAATTTATAATTATTGAGCAACTCATAAAATAAAAATAGATGTAATGCATGTGTTTGTGTTATTTAGCTTAATTATTAAAAATATCGTTAGCATTTTGTAACTAAAAAATAATCAATGAGTTAAATAAAATTCAATGCAGCTGTTCAGCTGAAAATCGTTACCCAACTCAATAACGGTTTTTGTTTATTTATAAAATACTTCCTAAAAACATGAACCGGATTATACGAATACTTGCAGATTTTTTCTAAAGCAAACATTTATACAGTTGATATTTCAGTTTTTAAACCAATTATAAGAATAATGAACGCGTTCGAAACGAAAATAATTATTTGTTTGATTTTATTGCCATTAGCCTACAGTTTTCTAGCCATCGAAAACGGACACTTCGTCTACAATAATCATACAGTATTCCTATCGGGAGTTAACGCCCCGTGGGTTGACTACGGACACGATTTCGGTAGTGGAGCATACAAAGCGTCTAAAGCTCAGTTTGAAAAATGGTTTGACAGAATAGCTACGAATGGAGGTAATGTGGTGCGGGTTTGGGTGTTTGTGGACGGAAAATATGCGCCAAAGTTTGATGCCAATGGTATGGCCACAGGCGAAGACACTGCATCGTTGATCGACGAATTGGGCCAGTATTTAGATTATGCCGAAAAGAAGAACGTATTCGTAATTCTATGCTTATGGAACGGTGCGGTAAAACCGGCCAACGCTTTGCATCTGTTTAACGACGACACGAAACTTGACCGTTACATAGAAAAAGTTTTGAAACCATTAGTGGCTGGTTTAAAGGGTAAGAAAGCGTTGGGTTCGTGGGAAGTGATCAACGAAGTGGGAGGTTCTATCTTACAGGATATCAAAGATAGTAACCCCTGTTACGATACCCAAGTACTGCATAATTCCGGTGCCAATTGGGCGGGAAGTAACATATCCATGAAAAATGCTCTTAAATTCATAAATATGCATATCGACGCAATTAAATCATCGGATCCTAAAGCGTTGGCCACAACAGGCGCTTGGAGTGAAATACCGAATATCGATCACAGTGTTTGCAAATATTGCTTCAACTTTTACGCGGATGAGTGTCTTCGCAGCGCTGGCGGTAAACAGGCGGGTGTTGTCGACTATTACCAAATTCATACGTATCCACAAAATGGAAAGTTTGCCGAATTCAGTCCAATGTTAAAAACGTTTGCTGAACTTAAATTGGATAAGTTAGTAATAATCGGTGAATTACCCGCGAAGTGTCAGTCAAACAAAACTCCGGCTCAGTGTTACCAATGGGCGTATAATAACGGATATTCGGGTATACTTGGATGGAGATATGACGGCGATGGCGATCACGAGGGAAATGTTAGCCACTCGGAGCAGGGAATGGTTGGAATTAAAGGTTCAACTACTAATGGAGAAATCCAAGTGAATATTGGGTAAAACAGAAAATAAGTTTTTAGTATAATTTGCTGTAAGAAATTTTGTATTTAATTTTGAATAAAACGGAAATACAGAATGTTTTGCAAGTTCTATTTTTAATCTGTGTGCATGTCAGCACAAAAAAAGCGATATGAATTAAAATATTTAATGTGTTAATCAACACAATTTACTGATTTTTAAAAAATAAATTTAGAAAAATTAATTTTTAACACCTATTTTTAAATTCAATTTAACGATAAAAATATTCACTTTAAACGTCCAATCGCAAGTAAACTTTCATTCCCCTGGGTCCCTTCCTGCAAACGTAAAATTACCATTCCCGACGCTCCCGTCCGCAATTCCAGCAATAAATAAACATATTCAATTATATACACAAAATTTTGAGTTATACAATTTGTATATCAATAAATTTTATGACTAAATCTGGTGTTATTTCGTTTGAATAAAATTTTTATATCAAATTATGAAATTTACAATGTTTTTATTCTTATTTTATTGTGGGAAAAAACAAGTGCAGGAATTCGCGGGAATCCTTACCATCCAGTTATTTTCTAAATTAATCCCGTTCCCATCCATCCCGTTAGTTTCTATGTTAACCCATTCCCTCCCATCCGCAAAGTTTGGCCTCATTCCCACTCCCTCCCGCTTTCCACGGGACCCGTATTCAAACTCTAACGTAGAGTATTTTGATAAATTTTTATACCGTTAAATATATGCAATTTGTATTTCTTTATAAAACCTAAACATGGTAAAAGAAATGGTTTGGTTCATTATATGAAAATATTTACTGGATTTTTCGGGAGGGTAATGTAATATCTAATTATCGGGACAATGCACTAGATTTCTTTCAAAAAAATCTTGAAAATTTATTGTTTATTAAAACTGAGTAAACATAATTATTTTAAGTATGCCATTGTTAATATCTTCCAATACCCGAAGTTTTTATAAAATCTTACATGTTAAGTAGAATTATTAAGCTACAGAAGTGTACTAAAACTATCACCAAAATTAGCCCTAAATTAAAAAAATATTGTTAAAATCTTTATAATTTTATAAAATAAATGAATGTATTTAGAAATACTGTATATTACCTATTCATCAATACTACAAATAGTAGTTGCGCTAAACTAAAACTCACTATAGAAACTGATCAGAATATGGTAAAAAAATAGTTAATTTCTCAAATGTGTTCAATAAATATAGTTATACAATTATCATTTTCCTCCATGAAAGACATTTTACCTTTAGAAAAAAAATCTAATTTTTATATCGTAATTGCATAGTTTATTAAATAATTAAAGTAAAAATTATGTGCTTTATTGCATTAAACGTGTCTAACGATTATGTCTCAAAGTTTTAATAGTGTTTCATTTTATTGATCAAATTTATATAATTACTCTCATATCTAGAATTGAACTCGTATTTAGTTTTAGTAAATACAGCCACAAAATTATTATAATCAATTGACCCGAAATTTTTAGTGTTAGATATGAGTTCAATAAAATGTTGATCAGATGAAATTAGATAATTACTTAAACGCCAAAAATCTGTTTCTAAAAGCAATTGATCGCAATTCGGTCGCTTTGATGGCACAAATGATAGTAAACTTTCCACTAATCTTAACAAATAATCCATATTTGTCTTCAATACTGATAATGAACCGATATTTAAATTACTAAATAAAATATAATTATAAATTAATTCATGGACTTTTATGTTTATTTATTTTATGGCCATTATATACTTAAATAATTGTTGTATTATAATGCCTAAGCTAAACATGTCTGCTTTTGTTGTATATTTAGTGGATGTGATCACTTCAAACGCACGATAATTGGGCGTTCCTATGTTTTGGTGTGCGATTGATCCTCGAATTCATGAAATGTCGATAAACCAAAATCAGACAATTTCACAAATCTATTATTAACAAAATTAGTTATTAATATATTCTCTGGTTTTAAGTCCCTGTGAATTATTGGTGGATTTTGCGAATGAATGTAATGCACACATTCTAATATCTCGTAAAATAATTCTGATGAAATATAATAACCAATTAATGATAATGTATTGTCAGCTGTTATACATTCTCGTGTTATTATATTAATTGCATCTTTCAATGTTAATGAACACAATTCCATTTGGATGTGTAATAATTCAGGTTTAGTTTCAGAATATAGTAAATTATATGAACTAATATTTCGCGATACTTCAGTCTCGAATGAATCGATATAATAGTTTGGTTCAGTCCACGAATCAATATATTTAACAATGAATTTACTGCTAAGTTTCGATAAAAACTTTAATTCATTTTTAACCATTTCTTCATTCTCTGCTTTGAAGCAAACTTTTTTAATCGCATAACATTGATCATCGCTATAATATTTAGATTTAAACACAGTCGAGTATCCACCACTTCCTATAGAACTGACTTCTTTAAAACAGTTACTGTACATTTTGCTTTCGTTAAAACTGGGGTTAAAACTTAGTTTAGATGACTGATTGCCTGAAATGAACTCGTATTTAGTTTTAACAAATACGGACACAAAATTCGATTCAATTGAATCGAAATTTTTAGTATCATATATGATTTGAATAAATTGTTGATCAGATAAAATCAGTTTATGGTTTAAACGCCAAAAATCTGTTTCTGATAGCAATTGATCGCAATTCGGTCGCTTTGATGGCACAAATGATAGTAATCTTTCCACTAATTTAAACAAATCCATATTTGAGTTCAATACTGGTAATGAACTGCTGTTTGAATTACTGGAACAATAAATAAATGTATTAAATAATCGATAGATTATTCTAAAATTATCTATTAAATATTTTCAATTAAATACATACTTAATATCGATATGAAATAATTCCTGTAATATAATTCCTAAACTATACATATCTGCTTTTGTTGTATACTTAGTGGTTGTGTTCACTTCAAACGCACGATACTTAGGAGTACCTCTACTTTTTGTATGTGACTCATCATCAGTTGTATGATATGTGGATAAACCAAAATCAGATAATTTAACAAATCTATTATTAACAAAATTAGTTAATAATATATTTTCGGGTTTCAAATCGCGATGAATTATTTGTGGATTTTGTGAATGTAAATATTGTACACATTCTAATATCTCATAAAATAATTCCGAACAAACATAATAACCAATTAATGATAATGTTTTATCGGATAATATACATTCTTGAGTTATTATATCGATTGCATTCTTCAATGTAAGTGAACACAACTCCATTTGGATGTGTAATAATTCGGGTTTAGTCGCAGAATATAATAAATTCGTTGACATTTGATTATCACTATTATTAGAATCTAAATAATAGTTTAATTCAATCCATGAATCAATATATTTGACCACAAAATCACTTTTAAGTTTTGATAAAATACTTAATTCTTTGCAAACTTTTTCTTTATTTTCAGATTCAAACATGATTTTTTTAATTGCATACAGTTTATTGTCGTATTTGTATTTAGATTTAAATACTGTACTAAACCCACCACAACCTAATGAACTGATTTCGATAAAATCGGTTTTATAGCTCTTCATCGCATCGTTATTTCTTTCATTCCACAAATGTTGTTCGCTTAAAATTTGTCGACAATCTGGTCTTTGTTGTGGTTCATACGAAACACATTTCAATGAAATTTTTTTAGCATTTTCATACTTTGACAGAACTTCTGTGCACTTTTCGTTTATTTCGCTATTAATTTTTAAAAAAGGAGAAAATTTTAATGTTTGACTAAGTTTCAGAAAAAAACCGAACTTCAATTTTGCGATGAAAAACAAAGGTATTTATTGTTTCGGGGGACGTTAAAAATTATCAATAACTATTTTATTTAACAAGTTTATTATTTAATTCACCAAACTTCAATCAAAAATAAATTTTAAATTATGGCCAGTTCGTGCTCACGAGTCAGAACATGTGCTCTTGACAGTTATCTGAACTTCGAACTCAGAAAAAAGCTCAGAACATGTGATAAACACAACATTACTTACTTTTGCCTAATAAAGTAGGAAATTGTTACTTAAACATAGAGATAATAAATAAGTTGTCCATTTTACTAATAATTAATTACCTGTGGTGATCGAAATTGAACAAATTTTCCATTATTATTCCTAAGCTATAAATGTCTGATTTAGTGTCGTATTGTGTTTTATTTTCTATTTCTGGAGCCCTGTTTCTTTTGGTGCCGATATCCATCGTGTGCGGTTGATCATATAGTTGTGATACGTAGACAATCCAAAGTCAGTTAATTTCACTTTTAGGCCATTCTTTTCTTCTAATAGCATAATATTTTCCGGTTTAAGGTCACGACGAATAATTGGTGGTTCGTGTTCGTGCAGGTACTGCACACATTCGAGCAATTGGACAAATATTTCACAACATTTACGATAATTACTATGTGTGATAGTATTCATCTTTGTTTTCACTATTTGTTCAATAAGCGTGTTCAAAGTTGTCGAACACAACTCCATTTGAATATGAAGTAACAGCGGCTTATACATCGAATATAATAAGTTACCGGAACTAATACCCTGCAGATTATCGATATCATATGTGCCGACGTAATAGTTGGCTTCGATCCACGAATCGATATAAGAAACAACGAAATCACTTTTAAGAGTACGGTGAATTTCGATTTCTTTTAACGTTTCCGTCTCGTCTTCGTGATTAAATGGAATTTTTTTAATCGCATAAGTATTGCCGTCTTTGATAAATTTGGCTTTGATCACAGTCGAAAAGCTTCCAACACCGAGTGGATGAAGTTCGTGAAACTCGAAATTATATTTTCGTGACATATTTATGAGCGATATGTATTTCAGCGAAATTTTAATAAATAATTTTGAAATTTGATAAAATTTAATAAATTTGAATTGCAAAAACTTTATTATTAATTGATAGAAATTTCTTCTCTTGAGTCAATACCTGAGTATAATATGTTTAATTTTGGAGACGGAATTATTATAATTGTACCACTGTTTGCACATTACTTAATAATAAAAAAAGATATTTACTTAGATTTTTTAGTCCTAACAATGCAATCAAAAATATTAGCTATTTTTACATAAAACACCCATATATAATCTAGCATTAAATTTATCGCTTTATATTTATGGGCGATTACTAATCAAAGCTTATCTACAATATTTCGATGCCTGATTATGAATTATTTTCTATTACAATCAAATTTTTAAAAATCAGATTATTCTTTTATTTGAATTGCGAAGTTTAAGTTTTAATAGAACAAATTGAATAATATAAAAGCATTAATTTTTTTATTGATTGATTTTACTTAATCATGAGATAAACTTCTAGTATTATTCAAATTAAATCTTAAACTTTAATAATGATATAATGATTTTAAACATTGAAACTTATCTTCTTGCCTTTACAGAGGAGGATTTGAACAAAATTATTTAAATAAGTAATAATAATATTATTTAAATTATGCCGTAATAATGATCATTAGTTATTGATTTTAAAGAAAAACAATTCGCGACACATTCATAGGGAGCTCCTAAAAATAGTTAAAGTTGACTAATATGAATGGTATTATAATATTTAATTATATGGACAGAGTAGTAGATTTCTTTCAAAAAAATCTTGAAAATTTATTATTGATGAAAACTTCGAGTAAATCATCAATATTTTAAGTCTACCATTGTTAACATCTGCCAATATTAGAAGTTTATCCAAAATTTTTCAAGTGAAGTAGAATTATTATGCTAAGGAATTGAACTAAAACTATCACCAAAATTAATACTAAATAAAAAAATTTGTTAAATTCTCGATAATTTTATAAAATATGGCACTAAAATGTGTGTATTTAGAAATACTGTATATTACCTCTTCTGTCATCATTACTGTAGTAGTAGTTGTGCTAAACTAAAACTCATGATAGAAACTGATCAGAGTAAGCTAAAAATATAGTAAATTGCGCAAAATGTGCCTCAATATAGATTTAATAATACTGTATTGAACTGCGAAGATAATCGGTACTTTTTGGAATTGAGATACGATAAATATTAAGTGGTTTCTCAGAATAGGACATAAGAATTTTATCGAGTAATATAAGTATAAAACGCTTATGTCAAACATTTCAACACAATTTAAACATTCTTTAGCCAAGTATTGTTTTACTATTACACCGCTCGTAATAATGTATAGGAAAATAATTCTATTTGTCTGTCATATACTTTTGAGTGAAATAAATGGTATTAAATGTTTTTTTAAATAGTTTTCATAAAATATTAATTTATATACACGTTTTTAGGCCAAAATCAGAGCGATTATACACCGCATTATGACAACTATGTTTTGAATGTAATTATAACTTTAAAATTAGTTAAAATTACATGATTCGTATTAATCAAATTAATAAACTAAATTTTCCAGTCACGTAAACCAGATTACCCGTTACACCCGCTACTCCTGAGTAGAATCTCATCGCGCGATATGTCTGGCGAACCAATGAGCGACGCCGAACTATTCCCACTATTCGAAGCGGCGCGTTGGTCGCCCTCTTCGTACAATCTTCAACCGTGGAATTTTGTATACGCTAAACGCGATACGCATTACTGGCAAGGATTTTTCGATTTGTTAGTGGCTGGAAATCAGGCGTGGTGTATGAATGCGTCTGTTTTAGTGATAGTAGTATCAAATATTTACGAAGCGCACAGAGGAATTAAAATGCCAAACTCTTATCATACGTGGGATACTGGATCTGCTACTATGAGCCTAGTTTTTGAGGCCATTTCCAGGGGCTATGCCGTACGAGAACTCGGAGCTTTCAACGCGACTGCTGCTGGCGACCTAATGAATATTTCTGGAAATATTAATTACTCGTTGGATGTTATGTTGGCGATTGGAAAACGTCCGCCAGAGGCTAACAGAAAAAATGAGACTTTGACGCAGAGAGTTCCTATGCACACATTCATTTCGGAGGGTGTATTTATACCAAGAGAAATTGGCTTATCGTGATAAAATTAAAGCCAAAAAAAAAATTTTACTGTTAGAAAATGTTATTTTTGCTTAAACTAATTAAACTTTACTATAGATTTAAAATTTACTATAATATTAAATTTTATATAAATTCTTCATTTTTTGTAATGTCACGCGAAGAAATCACATATCAATTTTCTCAATTGTAAATGCCACTTACTTATCATAACAATTCAATTATCATTAAATAAACCTTGAATAGCTGTAATCAAATAAAATTAATCGCGTGAGAGATTTCTTTTACTTAATGGTTTGAGAAAAACTAACTAAACTTAACCAATTTCTTATTAATTACAGGTAATATAATTGTAATGAAAAAGTTGTAAATTTCAAAGTTGTTATTAACATTTCAATTTCATTCCGAAATGTTTTTGGATCTTATTTTTATTTTATTGCATTAAAAAGTTAGTAATAACAACGAACTATTAAATTACAGTAACATTGTATAATAATCTCATTAAAAATCTTCGATAGCTCCGTGAACAGTACCACACGCGAGCACTACGTTGTCATCAGAGCAAACGAGTTTAGCTGTGATATCGGCTTCAATCTGAAATAGGAAATAAAGTATGGCTGAATAATCATTCCATATGGTAAAAATTAATCGCTAATTTATATAAAAAAATTTTAATTTTTAAGTTTTTGTCGATTTCTAAACTTTCTTAAAAAACAAAAACCTAACGTGATTTATAGAGATATAAAACAAAAGCCTTGCACGAGAAAATTACAATAAAAAAGCGCGAGTCTAACCTCTGGCACCAGTTTTGGAATCGACACCGTATATGTTAACGTATAATTGGTTTTAGCGGCTAACGGGCATTTGACGTGACCATTGCACGCGTCTGTGTCAACGCCAGGCACTTGTATTTCTAGTTCACCGATTTTGGCGATTAACTGAATTTCGACAGCTTTGCACACCTCCTCTGCGATTAAATAAACATATGTTACAATAGAGTTGCTTTATTTTAAAGCAATTGGATTGCGATTTATTTCTTACTCGAAACGAAGTCAACCAAAATAACGACATCAACGCCTTTATGGATAACGCAAGGATTAGCGGAACATGACGATACATCGAGACTTTTCACTTCGTGATTAGCTTTAAGTAATTTTTATAAATTACATAATTAATTACTGGCAAAATTAAATTTTATGAAATTTGATAAAATTAAAAGTTAAGTATATATTATTTTACCACAATCCACGAACGATATGTTGTTGGCTGAGGCGAAGCTGACTAACAGTGCTAAAAAGATTATTACTAACATGGTTTTTCGGTTAGTTTCGAAGTTACTGATTTTGCAGAATAACTGTAGCGCTAATTAATGAATTTTTCGTTTATAAAGAGTCACTATGTTTTTGTCATAGCATCTGCAATTGATCCCACGATAATATATAGTATAATATATATATATATATTAGTTAAATCAAGTATAACAGTAAGTAATTTGTTTTTCAAAAGCAATTGTGCGATCACTGCAGTTGATGTTATCGCAAAGGATTAGAAAAGAGAAGATAATTATCTAAACTTCTAATTGGGTTAAATAAATGTTACTTAAAATATAATAGTGTTTTATGGATTAATTCTATCAATTATGTTAGGCTTAATAGAATTAAATATTTTTATTGCCGATAATTAATAAGAGAAACTTTAACTTTATTTGATATCATTTGTTAATTTTAATGCTAGTAATATCCGTTTAATTTACTGATAAAAAGTCGATACACAATTTTAATTAGATTTAACTTTGGATATTTAGAGCGCGCTCATCATTAAAGAAGTTAATTGTACACGCATTTTCTAAAATAAATTTACGAAAATAAATTTCAAATATAATTTATTTAGTATTTCACGAGACGAATAGTTTAATTTTATTTTCTCGTAATCGGTTAATAATATTCCAAAGTAGCGAGAAAGAGCATCAAAACGTTCAACGATTAAATTTTTAACTTTCTTACAAAATTTTTAAAATTATTTTTAACGCAAATTTTTTCGCAAAATACTTATAAACTTTTAATGTTAAGATGCGCCAAACCAGCGACCGCTGACTGGAAGCCTGCATTATAATCAACTGCCACCTCATTGTGCACGTAGTCATCCCTCTCATCTTTGTAGCTATCCTTTTCGTCAGGACCACCAACTAAAGCGCCGGTCAAAATGTGGGGATTCGGTGCTGTACTTTGGAGCGCCGAAAAATCGCACAATGATGGCGGGTTTGGACACGATCTTTATCGCGAAACAAAAACAAATTTGTTTTTAATGATCTTTTGCACTAAAAATGAATAAAACTCGTGACATACGCTCCCCTGTGATGCGGACGTTGCGGTGGATTAACACCGATACCGACGACATAACTTCTTCCTGTGTCACCCAATATATATCCGATTTGTTTTTCGGCAAACGCACGATTCTCTGCGGCGCTTATCCCAATATCCGCAGCCTATAACATATTTAATTAAATTAATTAAATTAATAATATAAAAAATACTTTTCCGCATCTCTGTCCACTTTTTGTTCCAAAGGGTGGTCTGGAGCGGGGTTACTTAAGAATTCTCAAAATGTTGACCCTCCCTACGGAAAAAAATGACAACACTACGAGGAAATTTTTTTTAATGTTTTCTTGACCGATGTGAGAAAAATTGTCGCTTAAATTCGATTAGTTTAACTCCTTCCCCTAAAATTTTGAAGTCGAAATTTAACCTCCCCCTCACACTTTGTAGACATAACTCGTGTCCGCACTACGCGATGGAGCCATGGGTTCCATAATTACTATTTATCTCTCTCTCTCAGTCCGCAAATATAATTCTGGATCACGGGAGGGAGCCACAGTTCCCAGTGGGTTCCCCTAGTAATTTTAAAAAAAAATTTTTATAAAAGAAAATAATATTTTACAATACCTGCAGACAAATAAGCGCAGCATTCGCTGCATGTCTTAGTGGTCCCCATTGATCCAAATGAACCATACCTTTTGGCGATTT
>JAQIXJ010003156.1:0-13553 GCA_034700185.1 Phthiracarus laevigatus
TTTTCCATTCCCAAAATTACGCGAGTGAGAACCGGTACTTTATACATAATACACTACGAATTGCGTTATGCGCGTCCTCACTCATAATTTTATCTTAACGCGCATTAAGCTTCGTAGTGCATTATGTATAAAGTACCGGTTCTCCATCGCGTAATTTTGGGAATGATAAAATAATGTATGTAATAAGTATTTATTGTTTTATCAATTAGGTTTCCATTACAGAGTATATAGTGTAAAACTTACCATATTGCACTCTACATGTATGTTTTATACATATTTAGAGTCCTCCCATTTTGTTCAACTTATATGAGATTGATTTTACCTCTAATAACTATCCTATTATTAAGTAAGATTTGTAACTTTACCAAAAAACTGAAAATTAATATTAAAATATTTTTAGTTTGCGGATGTTTGAAAGAATTTTACGGAGTGCTGTAACTTTTCCTTCAAAAAGTATTTTTTTGTGTTAATATTTTTTAAGCTGTGATATTTTTGGGCACTTTGGAGCTTTCGAAGCTCAATTCCCCGACCAACAGTAATTGAACTTCACAATTAAAAATTATGTGATATATTGCCTCAACCAATATGAATGATAAATCAGATTACAGATTAGTCATTTTAATCATATCTGGCTATAACCTGGTTAAAACGATTATCATTGTTCACTACTATAATAGTATACGTAATTTATATGTTAAATTATTAATGAATTGAATTTATAGCTTCATTTTATCATAAGCTGAGAAAAATACGATATGTTATTCAGGTTATACTTGTCTTTCGTAATCGCTATTATATTCAATTGAAATTGAATCCACGGGATATCCAATGGGCGATATTTCGTTCAACTGATCGTCCATACTAGCGATCATTTGCGAAGTATTCTGTGGTGTTTCATAATCGTAGCTATTTATATTTAGCGAGGAATACCACGAATTGGTACGGTTTTGTTCGTTTAGTGGTTGATTATATGTAGCACTAAAGCAATGATCAAATAAAAATTAATTGAGAATTTTTATCCTTGTTTTATACCATTGATGATATTGATAAGTAGCCTGATAGGCATATCCGTGATGCGCGCAGTTGATGTAACTGTCGCTCTGATTTAGAGGCCTCAGACTGGAGTCATTAGAGCTGACAATTTGATTTTGGTTATCAACAAAATCGTCAGCGTTATTGCCCACTGCATCATCCGTGTCGTTAGCAAACATGTCTCCACATTCTAATGTATTTTATTAAATTAAATTAGTTCATTTAAATTCAGCTGAACTTTAATTGATAACAAAAAACAATACCGTTAAAGTAAGGAACTATAAAAATAGGTGGTTCATTATTTGGTATTAGCGTTATGAACTGTTTCATCTGTTCGTCAATTTGAACGTATTCCAGCAAATATAGCACGTAATCATCGAACATAAGCCTTAACAAGTGAAATGAACCTGCCATTCAAAAATTCATACTATTAAATAATATTCTATAAAATTATTTAATATTGACAATTTAATTCAATTTCTAGATTATAAATCTAATTTGAGGATTTCTTAAAATAACAAAAGCGTGTTCAATGAGTATTAAACTAAAAAGCATGGGCTAATTACCAAAACTAGGAGCGCTATGTAATGTCATATCACGTATAATACGAGAACAAAACGCGGACCAAAGTAGAAGAAATTGACGCGATAGTTGCTTAACTGTTGCGTTAGTTTTAATACTTGGCTAATGAGAATTACAAAAAAAAACAAAATATAATATAATTGATAAACATTTCCAAAATTTCAGTAAAAGATATCAAATATTTTTATAATGCATCTATGATAATACTTTGCTTAGAAAATAGTTTAAAAATGTAGACTTACAAATAAAACACAAGTTTGCACCATTGATTCTAACCACTCTAAATAACTTTCGATTTGTGCCTCGTCCTCCAATAAACGTTCAAATTGTTGACAAACTTAATAACAAAATTTAAAAAAACAGACACATTCGAGATTGATTTGTAGCTTTAAATCAATAAATTATATTTATATTCGTTATTATTAAAGCATACAATTTTTGATCATTTCTAAAGCAGTAAATGAAATATTTCTGCGATCGCTATCACTGGCAACTCCATTAGACACACGATCACTGCCACAGTAATCATTATCGTAAAGAATCTCACGACATATGCTCTGCACGTCAATTACTCTCCAATCTCTTAACATCTGCAGTGTTATATCGTTGTTGTTGACCACCATTCGCGAAGCCTGTGACAAGTGGTTAAGCGATGTCTGCCGCTTAATCACTTGCTCGAAACGTCGTGCCATCTCTAGCTTTACGTTACGCAAAGTGTCCGGCAAATTAAATAATGACATTTTTAGCCATGTGTCCAATTCTGTGGCAAATTGACGCATAATTTTTGTTACACTAGGAAAAATAATATTCATACAACGAAATGAGATTAGGAGTAACGCACGTAAGTGAATACTGAATTCACATATTTTTATTTAATCGCGAATACCTTTCAGGCAATGCTTGCAGTATTGATGGTAGCAATACGTTGGCAATTGTTTTGTACAAAATTGAATCACATACACCAATCAAGTTGACTACTGAATTACATTCCAGAATGGGACTGAGATGTGGCGGAACCCCTTGCCAAAAGTGTAACAAAAATGTTTGAACTTCGTCGAAGTTAGCGCGTATAATAGTGTCAAGTATGCGCTGACAATGCGTTCTGTACATCATCAGAAACGTTGATATCTATTTTAATAAGTCAATTATTAAGACTTAGTTTAATCTAACTTACAGTTTTTACACAAATTTAATTATTTCCCTGAAATATAGGAATAGCAAAATTACCTTATTTTTGTCCAAATTGCTTGGAAGAACGATATCTTTCAAGTTGGGAAATGAGGGAAGCATTGTAGTAGCCCTACTTCTAGAGTTCATTACTGTATTCATTACCGGCTAAAATTATAAATATTGTTTAAATTAGTTAAATTTTTAATTACTTTCGAATCAAATACTGAGAGATAATTTTATTTATATTAACATATTCCATTATCAATTTAAATTACCTGTCTATTAATATTTTCTCGCGCTTCACGTTTCAATGGGTCGACATTGCTATATTCAGAAAATGTAATGTTAATTGCATGTAATTCACCTCCACATTCAAATGTATTACTTTTGCAATTGATTTATCAAAAAAGGTAATTTGACTAACAAGAAATTTTTTTAAAAAATAGATTACCAAATATTTTATAATTATTTATAAATTACTGATTCACTGCAATGCATATTGTAGTTGCTTAGTTTTTAATTATATATATCAATACATAATTAAAAATATGTTCATACATTCTTAATAATAAACAATGTATCGCTTAATTCTACTAGTAATAGTAAAATTAAAGATAATTAAATGTTTAATAAAATATATGATACGCAACATCGAAAATTATAAAAATAGTCAATAAAAAAGTGATTGAAAGTAAAAAATAAAAATAATTTTGCAGATAACTTAGGGTTAGAGTTTTATGTTTTATAAAACGGAGAATATAACAAGCTTTACAGTAATGTGACATTTGCAAGCAATCGCATACCATTCATAATGATTGAAAATAGAAATGTACCAAAATTGCAATAAAAGTGCCATTCATTCAGACGTTGACATTACAAATGAGATGAGGGAAAGGAACAAATGATAGAGTAGTGGGAGAGGAGAAGATACGAGAGGGGAGAGAGAGAGAGAGAGAGAGAGAGAAGTAATGAAAGCACAGCAGATAGTAGAAAAAGGGAGAAAGCTGAAGTTGAAAGGATGTTTGGGGGATTGTATTGAAAAGAGGTGAAGAGAAAGTTTATAGTTGATTTTTGGTTATATGAAAAGTAATATATAGGAATAGAGATTTTCGGGGCTAAAAACTTGTCAAAACAGTCGGGAACCGGGAAAAAATTAACTAAAATTGGGAATAGGATTCGGGAACGAAAATTTATTTTTACAGCGATTAATAAATACAAAAAATAATAATTTACAAAAAAGAGTTGAATTGTATAGTGTGAAACATTTTTAAATTTTCTCCTGAAAAACGCTGTCTAGTTTCCTTCAATAAGTTTTTAAAGTAACCATTTAATATTAGAAATATGATACTTTTAGAAACTATTTTTCCAGAATTTTCAAAATTAACGCCCTATTTTTTACTTTAGAACATTATAGTAATCCTTAAAGAAGGCTTTTGTTTTATAATTAGAAATTTCTTGTTAAATAATGTACAAATCCCGGACTTTTTCCAAAGCCAGAAAAACCGGGAAAATAAAACCACTTTTAATTAAATGGTTATATTTATTAGAAGTTATTATATTATTCTCTCGGTTAGTGATCAAAGAAAAAACCGGGATTTATCAGGAAATCTCTATCCCTAGTACAACAGTATAAAGCTTGCTAAAAGTACACGTGCGGAAACAAATAGGTTTTAGATAAAGAAATGAAATGATTTGGGGATATTTTAGTTTAATTGCTCTTTGAAAGTGATTTTCAATAAAAGGAAATAAAACGAAATAAAATAAATACATTTATGCGATGTGCGTGATTAAATGGAATGATGATATCAAAATTCACTTTGCACTTTATTTTAAATATCTAAGTGTAAGCTGAATTGGCATTGAGACCAATAAATTTAACTTGATATATTTTGAGTAATGAATCATTTTAAAACTCGTATCTACAACTTTCAATATAAAATTATTGAAAATTCAGCGTTTACATTACTTGTAAAAGTTTGCTTTCTTATAAAATCTTTTTTAGAATTATATTATTTAAATAAAGTTATTCAATTTAACTTCATTGGCTCTTGGCATATACGCATTGCATAAAGTTAAGAGAGGGGAACGAATTTGCAAGCATTTCCAAGTGCTAATTAAGTGTTAGGTGCTTGTAGATTCAAAATAACAATTTAATATTAGTTATGCATGAAAAGTTGAGGAAAAATTGAATTTGATTCTATTAACTCTTTAATAAGATTCTACTTACTCAGATAAAGGTTAATCTTAAAACAAAATAAAAAAATATTAATTTAGAAAAAGATAAAGTTTGAAAAACTTAACATAAATCTAAAAATTAATTGGCTAAATATGGTACAGAGAGGTTAATAAAGATATTTTTTATATACGGTATAAGATCGCAGTGAAACTTTATAAGGACTATTGATTTTCTAAATAATTTCAGAGTTATTTAAGAAATATTTTTGAAGTCTGGACGTTTTTCAAATATTCGATAAATTTAAAATAATATATTTGACCTTAATTTTGAAATTAATTTTCGCCCATTAAACTCAATTGAAAAAAACCAAAAACTCATGGCGTCAAACAATTGTTACACATTAGTTTAAAACACCATTGGTTTTAGGCGTTTTTCTAATTAGATAAAAGTATAAAAATCAAATTAAGGCTTAAAAGAATTTGTGTATTTATTGCAAATAAAAATAAAATATTTCTAATTATAAGAAATATGTGAGTCCTACTATTTGTCAAACGATGCATTATAAACTCATACCGTTAAAATTATTTTTATTACTCTCTATACTAAAACTTTTTTACTTCAATCTAGAAATATAGAACGCAAGTTCTTATAAACGTGATTTATACTCTATAAATAAAATTTTTATGATTATATATATAATTTATAATTATTATATTTATCTATTTTTAATCCAAAAAAATTGATGAAAAAGTTATTAAAAAATAATTACGAAAAAAATGTACACTTGGCAACTTCTAAAAATGTAGTGCATTAAGTTCAAGTGGTGTTTTGGGTGCAGTTACTTTCTCACCTGAAAAATTATCTTACCAGTTATACAAAATAAGCACTTGTCTGAATGCTAGGCAAATATCTGATTTCGCTCACAACTTATCAGTTTTAATTGCAACTTGTAAAATATTTCTTAAATTTTAAATTTTTTAGCTCACTTTTTTTTAAAAAAGGCGAGCTTATGCTTTTGACACTGTCCGTCCGTCCGTCAGTCCTTCCGTACGTTCGGGTGTCCGCACTAGCTCTACCAATGAACTTAGCACGTATTTTAAATAAGTTTATTTTAACTTGATAGGAAACTATAGAATAAATTAATTACAACATTCTTTAAATAAACTTATTAGTTTATATTAAACTATGATAAAGTGAGCTCTCTATGGATGTGTCGTACTTGTTATGAATACAAGTCATTCGTGGACAGTAAAGGATAGCATCCTTTAGTACGCGTTTTATAATATAGGCTAATAGCAATAAAATATTAGAATATAATCAATTTAGCATTACATCAAAAGTTATTTCATTGAATTTATTTTGTATACTAGAGTATGAGCATAAATTAGCTTACTTTTGGCCAGACTTTTTAGAATAACATGGCTGGTAATAAGCTGAAGCCTCTCTTATGGCTATTCCATAATAATGATATCTAGCAATGAAAATCACATTAAATTAAGTTTACTGATCATTTTAAAATTGTTTTCCATTAAGGCTGAAAGGATTAAGACTATGAAATTTATTCCAAATCGATGAAGAAATAGAAAACTTTTGTCTACCCGTGAACATTGAAGATATTATTGCCATCGTTGTAAATTCATTATTTTAATTGCATTTTTTGGCATTACTTACATGTGTGTTTAAGAATTAAAATAAAAACTGTTTCTTCCAAAAAAAGTCCTTACTTTACTTAAAATAGTGTTCTATTAAACTTAAGCTGGCATATATTGGCAACGAATTTTAATCCATTCCATTCCGTCTTATTCAAAACTGGATAAGACCTTTTCATTCTTCACTATCTCTTACGTCGTTAGAGATAGCGTGATCAGTATAGGCAAACCATTAAATGTTTACTGTATGGATGGGATGCGAACAATGTCAGCCGATGCTACTATTTTGATAATCATCTTAAATGTTTTATGATATTTGCTTAAGTTTATTTTATTTAAACCAAATAAATGTTAAATCTACGGTTTTATTACGAATATTAATTAAACAGAAATCGAAAATTTTACCGGCGGCTTAATCAGCATATAAACAGAATCGATGTTCCCTTTAATATAAAACACCTTTAGTTATTTAAATCCACGAATAGATAATTTAGAATATCATAAGCATTAAACTTTGTAAATGAATTTACAAACATGTAAATTAAAATATTAAATTTTGTAAATTTGTTAATTGCGAAACGAAAACAATATCTAAAAATGCAATTAATCATTGACTGAAATTTAAATTAACATTTGATAATATTAATTGTATTCATAGTTTAAAAGAAATCGTGATATAATGGTGGGTTTATACCTTAGATATAATTATAGAATATTTTACCGGGATTGGCCTCTAGTGCCTAATCTTCTTGTTGTCAATTGCGGAAATTGTTGTCTTATTATCTGTTTGAATTTTTAAAAAAATATCAGAAAATATATAAGGAATAATTTATTGTACTTTTAGTATTATATAGAGTTACTTTATCAATAAAATTTTAACGAAAATTTAAATCTGGGCAATCAAACTGGGCTTTCTTTCATCGCCCGTTTAGAGGGCATTCCTTGAATAATATTTGTTCTTGCATTATGTAATTATAAAAGTAATTTTAACACGATATCAATTAACTTATAATAATAGAAAGTAAACAAACAATTCCAGTCAACTATCAATATAATACTTTTTTTTAGATTTTTTAACTAGTTTTTCAAAGAGTTTAATATTTTTCAACAATATGTATACACTGTAGAGATCGAAATAAATTTTCAGTTTTTTAATATTTCGAAAATTCGATTGTACTAAATATGCTTTAGAAAACAAAACGATATTTCAAAATATTTATAAACCAAAATTTACAAAAAAAAATCGGTAAAAACAGTGCTGTAAAAATCAAAAGAGTTTTTGAAAATTATACTTTCTAGTTTTTAAATTATCCTAGACATACGATAAAGTCTAAGATCATTAGCACATATAAAATACATTTTCTAACAATTTTTTCAGTGTTCAAAATTAAAACTAAATTACTGTAATTAGTAATATCAGTGCTAATAATTATATTCTAGTTTAGTCTAGTCTAATTAAGTACTAAATAATATTGAACATACTTTGCCAAAGCTCGCAGCATTTACTGGTTGAACATAGTTATTAGCGCTAAAGTCGACATAATGCATATACAAAACGCTTCTTGGTATGCAAACCCCTTCAGCCAACTCGTAGTTTTCTTCCAACCATATAAGAGTAGCCGGAGTCGAGTGCGGACGAAGAGTCCGATGTATTGGTTGGTTCGTGGCTTGCGTTGGCGGAGATGTCGATGCATCGCCTGTAAGCAAATTTTAATAAATTGTATTCAATTCTGTGACACATAATGAAAAATATTTATGTTTACCGTAACTCATTTGTGTAATAGAAAGTTATAAACGATATTAATAATAATAATTCGATGTTAATCGTTATCAGCGTTTATTTTATTGTTGTTGATTTCCTTTTCTTTCTCACTTCATTTTTATGCAATATAACGTTTTTTTTTTGATGCAGAAAATAAGTTAAATGGTTTCAAATAAAAGCAGAGACCAGATATTTATACCTGAAGTGTTAGCAAAATGAGAAAAAAATGAAAACCCACGAAAATATAGGCTCGAAGTGCAGAGAAAAGTAGAGATAAAACGGTAGCATAGATAAAAGTGATGCGCATAAATGTTTTTAGACAATAATACGGTATAATTCGCTAAAATTTGATTTGATCATCGATCGCATTCGTAGTAACTGTTGGTTCAATGCGTGGAGCCATGTATGGGAGGTTCGTTTGCGATAACTATATATTTTATAAAACGATAACTGTTATTTCTTGGCTCTCCTACTCTCACAATATATAAGAAAAAAAATGTTGCAAAATTTTTTATGCACCAAAAAACTCTCATCCCTCTAAATACCGTGAAACAATAAATATGTGTATTTCACTTTTTTATTAAATCTAATATTACATCGGAAACTTTCAAAGTATGCCTGAATAAGTTACGTTCATAATATTGGAGGCAATTTCTTTTAGAGACTTAACGAGTATTATTAGTGACATTAAAAAATAGAGGAAAAACGTAAAAATATTTTTAGATAAGGGAAGAAATAGTTCTTAGTAATTGATAGCACAATTATTGAGATCGAGCATTGTTTAAAGTGCATACATACAAAATAACTATCAATGGAAAAAATTGTAGGAAGAAAAATTAATTCAGAATAATTTTTCTGTTTACCTCATGCAAGTAAAAGTTCCGTTTGACTCGGTTCGATGAATCTAAAGATTAGAAAATTTGTTAATCCTGATTTACCGTATAGTATAAAAATTGTTTTCAACTAGGAATTTAGCATATTTAAAATTATTGCTATTTAACTTTTTCATTTTCCTTTTTGTCTTAGTAAAAAATATAAACTTCAGGAAAAATAGAACAACTTTATTATATGTATTTAATAATTTCTGTGCCTTACCGGTTCTGTGCAGGAATAATATTGATCTTTTAGAAATATGGAATAAAATCGTAAAATAACTGAAAATTATAATTTATATATTTATTAAAGTTTTTTCAAAATTGTTATAAAATAATGAATATAACTAATTTCTATAATAATAAGTAATATTACAGTATTACCATTATTATACATAAGAAGAAATTTCGTTTTCAATTTAATTTATGAAAAATTAATTTTAATTGAAAATCTATTCTTTAAAATAAAATAGCTAAGTAATGAGTGTTGATTTTAATTTAATATAATTTTAATATTCATGTATTTACAAAATTATACAAGAAATTTAAATTAAATTTGGCAAAATTTTTCTGTGAGGCAAGAATATTTTTAAATATAATTATACACATTAATTTATCCTATAGTTTTTTTTATTAAGTTTAAAATGATTATTTCACTTTACTACTGATTAAAGTTGAAAATTCATACTTTGCAAAGTTATAAGTTGAAGTTGAGTATTTAAAATAGACACTCATTATTTTTTAATTAAGTTATAAAGATTATCTCGAAAAATTTACATATTTATTTGCCATGGTTTTTTACTGTGCTGAAAATAAATAGATCAAAATATTTTTAAAATTTGCAAATTTATAAGCTTAGAAAATCCACATTAATAAAAATTATAGTCAAATCTTAATTTAATAATATAGATGATAATCTTTAATAAAAAATTTTCTTCGGCTTATAAATGGAAAATTTACATAAATTGAAAAATACGTTAATTTTTAATTAAATTTTATTTGAGTTTAAGATCAGTAGATTTTATTTTCTTGAAAGATGATTATTTCGTTAAGCTCATTACTTTAATATTTAGATTAGTTTAACCAAATAAAAAGTTATTAAGTATTATAAAAAATGATTAGAATTTTCCTCCTCTGCAGTTTTTATCATAAGTTAGCTTTTAATTAATGATCATAAAAATTTAATCAATACAAAATTTTTAATTAAATATACTCTTACATTTTTGATTAGATTAATTTTGCGCGTGCAAAATTTATTCAATTTAGCAGAGAACTATATTTATTATCTACCGTTTTACCGTTAAAATTTATTTAAAACTCTTTAATTAGCGGCTAAATATCATTACACTAATTGTGATTGTACTAGAGTTTCCGCCTTTAATCACAGCGCCATAACATTCCTTTCGTGGATAATCGTCATTAAAATATTTATTAAGATATAGTAAGGGACGTAGTTATGCGCACATTAGAAGTGTGAAACTTTTCAAATTCTGTAATAATATTCTTTAAATCGTTAATTAATTTAAAAAAGCAATTTCGAACTTTAAAATAAGTATTAATAATAAAATTTTAAATCACGACAGCCATTGAAGTAGCAATAATAAAATCATAGAAAAAATTTGCTAATTTCGTTATACGCCGCTAATCTGTTATACAAAATTCTTGTAATGCAAACTAATGAGAGAATTCTTGACATTAAAGAGTGAGTGAGAGAGTCGAATAAAATCTCAATCATTAGTGTTCTGTCTATTATAATATTATTAGTATTAAAGCGAAATAAATTCCCGGCACATATAAATAACTATTATATCAGTGAACGGTGTCCTAAATCAGATTAAATGCAATGTAATAGATAATAACATTGAACGAGCAAATCGCGTGCTTTTTGTTAGTATTCTCATGTCTGTCTCCCACTTGGAAGGTACACTCAAATACCCTTAACCATATGCCACTGGTATGTGCCACTACCAATAAGCTCAATATAATCAAAAGAGATTAAATATTTTGAGAGGATTCGCATAATACCAATCACTCTCACTCACTCACTCTCACGCACTCCCTCTTTCTCCTCCCTCCTCTCTCTCTCTCTCTCTCTCTCTCACTCCTCTCTCTCCCTCTCTCTCTCTCTCTCTCTCTCTCTCTCCTCGACTTCGCCTTTGATGAGACCTATGAAACTAGATTTTAAAGCAAAATCACAATTTGATCAAAAATAATTATTTATTTTTAAATATTATATAATTTAGTTTGTAATTCGTATAATTTTCACAAATTTTCATATCAACAATTTATTTAAATAATTGTTATTAACTATGTCGCTAATAAAAATGAAACCATCTATGGCTATAATAGAGATCAAAATCTTCTATTGAAAATACACTATGTCATTATAAACTTGAAATTTTAGCGAATTGTATTATTAGTATTATTAGTATTATTAGTATTAGTAGTATTAGTAGAAACATTTTCATCGCTTTTTCGAATAACGAGTTTAATCTCTTTAAAGAAATTAATTTAAAGCTTAAGTAACAAATAACTGATCTTTTTATACTTTGTTAAGTTTAATGGGACAGATTGCAGTATTAAGTAATAAAGTTCATGTGCTTCAACTTTGCTATTTTAGCTCTTTTGGTTGTGACTTTTAGATAAGTCATTCGAAAAAATGAAGATTTTTCAACAAATTCTATTATGTTGGACTTTCTACAGTATAACTTAAATTTTACACTATAAATGGTAAGCACAAAATTGAGAAGATAATGTCTTTATCTTTTAACTCATTCCAAATATGAATTTAAATTAATACCGCATAAACTAAGCACATAAAATAAATAAAACGTGTAATGAAATATTATAATCAAAGTACTGGCATCTAAAAGTTTTTTTTAATAAAAATTGTTCACTGTTTCTTCATAAAAGTATGCTATTTATATATTTTATGTCAAATTATTACAAATAATATGGTTTTGGTAGAAAATCAAAGAATTCAAAATCTATTTATTAATATTAAATAACGTGAACGCATTTGACATTTGCAGTTTTCAATAAATATACATTTTCATTTGTATGTAGGAGTAAAAAAATTACCACAAAACAATATTAGTTTCATTAATTAAAGTTTCTATAAATAAATATGGAATAAATGCAGATAAATCGGATAAAAATAATACCTTATTTGATTATTTTTGCAAGAAATTAATATATTAATATTGTTCCAGTTAAAAATTATATGGCTTTTTATTAAGTGAGTGAATGACGTAAAAAAATTTTTTAAAAAGTTATTTCGAAAGTCGAAACATTTGTATTTGAATAATTGTCGTCTCTATTTAATTGTTGTCATAGAGATCGCGAATGCTATGTGAAAACCAAAACAAAATATTTTTCTTATTTTGTCATCTGATAACAAAAAATTCGCCATATGCTTACGTAAAATAATCAGCATTATATTAAAAATTTCTGGTTGTCTTTTCTCCAATACATGTTTCCGAAAACAGTATAAATGCTAAAAACAGTTTTCACCGCAAAACTTAACGAGAAAATACTGCCGCGCAAGGTATCAGTGGGTAAATTCGATGGCAATAATCCGTGCATTGTCGCAGCCACTAGCAATGACAAGGTTATATTTTAATTAAATTTTTTCAAAAACAAAATATAACTTAATAAAAAAAATATCGTTCAGGTAATATTATGAGTACATTACTATTAGTACTATTAGGTAATATTTCAGTATTAAAAAATTTTCAATTACATTTAATTAAGAATGAATGCAAATAAAATACAGTATTTGCTACTGTCTATAAGCTATAGATTACTATGCCTAAAAAATTGAAGAAATACGATATTCATTTAATTAAAGTAATAGCTAAATATATCTACCGCGTATACCTAGTATTGTACAGCATATAACTTTTAATACAGGTGTTTGTACACAATCCGCACAGTCGTTCGCTAAACCCCGATGGCCGGTGGGTTATGGGAGCATCTGCTACTGATATTAGTTTCTTGAATATTAATCAGACAGTGAATACTCTAGTAGCAGGGAAATTGAAACCAGTCAACTACGAGAACAATAACATTAGCAGTAATAAAAGCGGCGCAAAGCGTAATGAGAACAATGATGTACTGGTTATTGGAACTCCAACCTCTATACTGGTCTACGATGTGCTCAATAATACTGATTTGTTCTACAAAGAGGTATATCGCCACTAATAATCCATTATTCTATTATTTTAGATTACACTAAGGATGGGCAGAGCGTAATGACGTAAATTTACGTCACGTAATTTTCCGTAATTTTACACATTTTTACACCGCCT
>JAQIXJ010003157.1:0-13550 GCA_034700185.1 Phthiracarus laevigatus
ATTTTTGGATAATAAAGAAGAGTTTCCGCATACAACTATCGCTGCGGACGCTATGCGACCAAAGAGGACCGAACCGCCACTCGCCGTCTTGACTCAGGATTCGATGAGTGTGGACGACATCGATATACTTCTGAAATCGACGAATCATAATGGCTTTCCGGTAGTGGTATCGCGTGAATCGCAATATTTAGTCGGTTTTGTTTCGCGCAAAGATCTGAGTCTCGCATTAACGAACGCTAAAAGAACGTGTGAGGTTTACGAAAATACCAAAGTTTTGTTTACATCCGGTCACGCGTCACCCAATTCTGATCATCAACCATTGAAATTGAGGCGTGTCGTCGATTTAGCGCCCATCACTATCACCGATCGAACTCCTATGGAAACTGTTATCGATATGTTCCGGAAGTTGGGTCTCAGACAAGTACTCGTTACTCATAATGGGTGAGATTTATGTGTTTATTACTAATATGCAGCTTCTATAATATTCAATTCGAAATTTAAGCCAGATTTTGATATGATATGTGGAATGAATTGAATTATTTTATTACAAAGTTTTGTGAGTTTAAGTAGTAATAATTCATTTCTAGTCCTGTGGTATATTTTATAAGCGGAGATAAACTATTCATTGAATATTAAGCTTTTGAACATTGAACAAAATATTACTCCCCATACTCGAGCAGTAAATTAACGTTAATTGAATATATGAAATCCGATATCTACTGCACGTATGTTTCTGTTGCTGCCTTCACTGATTAAATAAAATGAGTGGTTGTATAGTAAGAATTATTAACTTAGCGGCGGACATCCTATTATTAGATTATTGCTAACATAATATTAAGCAAAAGGGAAAATAATAAATGCAATATTTCGTTACTCATATTTGCCACTTTCCAGTATCCATAGCTTTTGATTTGGTTATGAGATAAAACTCATTTAATAAGTAATTAAAAAGTTATTAATAATTCTTAACAATTTCTTTTTCAGCCGATTATTGGGCATAATTACCAAAAAGGATATTCTCCGCCATCTCAAGGAATTGTCCGATTTAGATCCAGAATCCATATTATTTCATTAAACTAATTTTTTAGCCATTTTTAATAAAATTCTAATATATTGATGATATATATAAAATATATATATTTTTAAATTTTCTAATAGTATTAATTTTGTTTTTAACTGATAACACTATTGTTATTTCGAAATTTATTTATAAATTATTAGCCACCGAAACAAAAAGGGCAAAAAAAATTTCATTAATATCTTGTTAATCAATTTGTTGCCAATTTCATTATTGTAATTTATTTTTTTAAAAATTTTTTTGTTAGCAATTAATAATCGATCGATTGATTGATTGCGTTGTATTATTTAATTTATTATCGAAATTAAATAAAATGCGAAACAAGCCGACACTTGAAATTGCGAAACGTATTTGATTTTCTATAATAATCGATACATGAACTCGAACAGAGTGTGGATCCAAAAAAAGCCTACGAGTGTAAGTCATAAGCTTATAAAACCCAACTACTTTGGCGAAAAAAACTAAAAATAGTTTATGAGAGTGAGTCTATGCGTGCGAAAAGAGTATAACGTATAGTGTAGGAGTGAGTGAGACGCGTATGTGGCGCCAACTAATATAACGCCTGATTACGTAATTTTGCGTACATTTTAATTAACGACAAAATCGCATTTATAATCCTAATTTTTTTGCGCACAAATTTCCGCATTTGGATGAGCCAAAAATTAGGAATAAATTGGCACGCAATTGTCGCGTCGCGTACGTTTAAATCGCAACGAAAATGCCAATGAAAAAAAACGATAGTAGGGAAGGGAAACGATATGTGGCGCTACTTTAGCGTTATGTGTGCGCTGTGACGTTTAGTGGTGTTGTTTTTGCACGTAAAAGCCAAACAGTGATGTGATAAATGGCTGCTCCCATAATGAAGTGGAGAAAAGTACACAACTCTTCGGGTCCAGCCCCGCGTCCACGACACGGCCACAGAGCCGTGTCTATCAAAGATTTGATGATCGTGTTCGGCGGCGGCAATGAAGGCATTGTCGATGAGCTTCACGTTTTCAATACATGTGAGTTATATATTAGTTAACCTCTTTGTTATATACCGACATATATATATGTATATAAACAATATATATATATATGTATGTATATATGTATATATACAGTATATTGATATTTGATATATGGTTGACATGTATACGATGTTAGCGTCGTTGACGACATTTTACCCTTAAATTTCTATGTACTTTACGTGCGCTATTATTACCATAGCGTTGTGCGCGTAATGTCTTATATTATGCGATGCGTATTAATCTGCGTTAAAACAGATTTGCCAAAGACTGTGATTGAGCTAATAATGATCGCCGTCTATGTCTATCCTATTATTTTTGCTGCCATTTAATTAAGTGCGTGCGCGCTCACCACAGATGACACCACTTAAGCGATATAACTCCAATAATATGGATTAGAAATAGTTTTAATAACTTTTTAATCGAAATAATTTACTATATATTAACTAATCGTAAATTTAAGTTTTTTTCTAAAAAAAATTTTTCTCAAAATTTATATTTAGTGTTTATTAATGTATTTTTAAATGCTTAACATTCATAAGTAATCTGCGTTCAACTGTCCTCCACATATTTCATTGTTATTCCAAGTTTTATGGGTCAATGTTAAAACTTTATTAAAATCAAAGATTTGTTATGTTTCTTCGTTCATATTCTTCGGGCGAAACCCCACGCACACAGAAAGTGTCGGATCGTTAATCGTTTCGCTTTTAAAGAAAGTTGTTTGTCGGTTTCGCAATCTATCGTCTATTAATTGTTTTTTGTTTTGGTCTAGTTTTTAAAAATTAATTAGTCTGGAATGTATTTATAATGATAAAAATACATATTTATATACAATTCATAATTACGTTTAAGCGTCTACATAACTGAAAATGAGAGCAACGATTATAGTAAATATATACTTGTTTCCAGACTTATTTAAACTGTTTTATGGTTTTTTCGAACCGAACTCAAAACATACGATGACATTAATCGCTATAACGCATCGTGCCATGCATTCAACCCTAAGCTTACATTCAGACTAGTACTTAAACTTATGGAAATAATAAATGATTATATCAAGTTTCACTTAACTAAATATCGTTTAAACTTTGTACTCATAATTTAGTAACTGAAACTATTTTTGCGATAAGATTTTTTAAAATCGATTGAAACGAACGAATAATTAATAATTTTTATGTAAAAATGACTAATATATGCACGCAAACCTATAAAAGCTATGATTTAAAATAAGTTATTGTTAATACGATTGTATAGCCACGAATCAATGGTTCGTGCCATCAGTAAAAGGTGATATACCTCCCGGTTGTGCTGCATATGGTTTTGTTTGCGATGGCACTCGATTACTGGTTTTTGGAGGTATGGTTGAGTACGGAAAGTATAGCAACGAGTTGTATGAACTGCAAGCGTCGCGTTGGGAGTGGAAACGTCTTAAACCTCGACCGCCCAAAAACGGCATTTATCCGTGTCCTCGATTGGGCCACTCGTTCACGCTTATCGGAAATCGCGTATTTTTATTTGGCGGACTCGCCAACGATAGCGATGACCCGAAAAACAATGTGCCGCGTTATTTGAATGACTTGTACGTACTGGAGATGCGTCCGTATTCTAATGTAATGCAATGGGAAATGGCATCCACTTTCGGTTCGCCGCCACCGCCACGAGAATCTCATACCGCTGTCGCTTATAGTTCCAGCAGTAAAAGTTCCAAATTGATTATATACGGAGGAATGAGTGGATGTCGTTTAGGAGATCTTTGGTTATTGGATATCGAATCCATGACGTGGACCAAACCTATTGTAAACGGTAACTAAATATTTTCATCTAAAATCTTTCTTTTTGGTCTAAAAACTTTAATTATATTTGATTTATATCGCTTACATTAATGTTTTTACTGTAATATATTTAGTGTTATAGTTTATTTCAAATATACTAGCTTTATGAACGGGAATTAAACATTTTTACCTTTATTATAAGCAATAATCAGTTAATTGCTATCATCGCCAGTACAACGTTTTAAATTGTTGCTTTTCACACTTATTTCTTGCGTTACATAACAAAATTTATAAAAATTTAATAACATTTATAGATATTGTTAGGTAACATTTTATTGCTATCATAGCCCGTATAAACTCGTCATATATTTTTTAATTGTTGATTATTATACTTTATCTTGTATATCAACAATGTTCTATAATTGTTAAATTTTTAATATATTGTTAGTTAACCTTTCGTGAAAATAGCTGTTTTAATATTGAAGGAGAAAAGGAGAACGTGACAGAGATAGAGAGAGAGAGAGAGAGAGAGAGAGAGAGAGAGAGAGAGAGAGGGGGAGAGTGAGTGAGTGAGTGAGTGAGAGAAATCATTCTTTTAGTAAATAGGATTATTATTTTTCGTATTGAAGTATATATTGATTGTAATTAATATAACAAATAAACTATTAGGAGTTTGCTAAAATAATAGAATGACATAAATTGTTATAGGGATCCCACCACTTCCACGATCATTACATTCAGCAACTCTTATCAATAATCGCATGTATGTGTTTGGAGGATGGGTTCCGCTTGTTTGCGAAAATGATGCCAAAACAGGTGGAAATATTCAAGAAAAGGAGTGGAAGTGCACAAACACTTTGGCTGCACTTAATTTGGATTCAATGACGTGGGAGTTCATCACAAATGAGTCGTTTGACGAATTAGTTCCGCGCGCCAGAGCTGGTCATTGTTCGGTGGCGATCAGTACCCGACTCTACGTTTGGTCGGGTAGGGATGGCTATCGTAAAGCATGGAATAACCAGGTTTGCTGCAAAGATTTATGGTACCTCGAAACCGAAAAACCAGCTGCTCCTACAAGAGTGCAATTGGTTAGAGCGGCCACCAATACATTGGAAATATGTTGGGGATCAGTACCTACTGCTGACTGTTATTTACTACAAATACAAAAATATGATATACCGCCGAATCAACAAACACAATCAGGCGCTGGCGTTCATCCTCCAGGAATTCCATTGGCAAAATCCCCGGTTAATGTCGCTCCTCCTGTGACGCCACCCGTTGTGGCCACACCTAAAGTTGTGCAACAACCAAAACCTTTGGTATTTTCTTAGATTAAATTATTGTGAATTTTAAATAATGAAATTTATTTAACAGCAGACGGCAATTCAGTCAACTAAACCTACCCTTACAACTCCGTTAGCAAACGCTTCAACCCAACAGATGTCAGGAATGGCAGCATTAGCCGCCGCTGCTGCTGCCACACAGAAAATAGCGACACCGACAACAACAATACAAGCAGTATCGGCTTCTCCAGCCACAAGTTTACCGCAAACTACTGTTCGTGTGCTCACTCCCCAGCAAATAATACAAGCAACGGGAAATCAAACAATTAAATTAACTCCAAGCACATCGCAGGGACAACAATCTATAAGACTATTAACTCCTAGTGGACAGGTTGGAGGCCCTAAACAGATATTCGTGCAAAGAGCTGGCCAAACAGGTCAAGGACAGGGACAATTGATGACACTGGTGAAAACTGCGCAGGGCTTAACATTGGCTCCAGCGGGCACTAAAGGAATCGCTGGCGGACAAGTGGTTAAACTAGTAGCCGCTCAACCTGGACAAAAGATGGGCACATCAAATTTTATTCAGACTTCACAACCGCAACAAATCATACAAATTGGATCGAGTGGTGGCACAGCAGCGCAGAAAGTATTCACTACTTTTATCAAAACACTTCCCAGCAGTGTTCTTACTATGTCTAAGCCAACTACTGCTGCCGGCGCCTCAACATCAACAACTGGTAATTGTTTTCCAATTAAATAATTTATTGGAATTTAAATTTTACAAAATACAACTTTTAAACAATTTTGCTATTTAATTATTGACAATTTTTTTGTTGTTTAATTTTTAAGAAATATTTTCGTTAATATTTAGTTATTGATAAATTATATTGTGATGTTTAGGTAGCGATATTGCTGGTTCGCCGAAGACAGTTATGATAACTACGCCTAAAACCACAACACAGGCAACTCCAGCCAAAATAGTGACTGGACCTCAAGGCGTGAAAATGATTGTCGTGCAAACTCCACAACAGGGCAGTGGTGGACAGCAACCGCAGACCGTTATTATTGGTGGTCAACCAGGTCAACAAACTACTGGACAACCTTTTACGCTTCAATTACCATCTTCGTTGTTACAATCAGCAACAGGAGCAGGTATTTTATTTGCCAAATATGCTATTTATTAAAAGTAAGTAAACAACATTATTTTGATATAAAGGCGCCACTAAGACTATAACAATACCCGCATCTGCTTTAAAAAGCGGAATATCTGGCGGCGCCCCAAAAATAGTTTTGGCTCCCGGATCTTTGCCGCCTGGAGTTAGAATAGTGCAGGCATCGCCAGGCGGTGGGATTCCAGTATCGGGACAACAACGCGTAGTGTTTCTAACGTCCACTCCAGGATCGAGTTCCACCACATTAACACCCGCTACCACTGTTATTTCAAAACCTATATCATTACCTTCTACTGGAACCACGGAAACTAAATCAGCGGCAACTACTGCTGTTAAAAAGATTCCTCAGGTGGATGGCGCTGATGATGAGGAAGAAGACACAGATTCGGCTACTTCTGTGACGGCCACTTCTGGAACGGAAGAGCCTAAGACACCACAACCACAGTCAAATATTGCGTCAAAGTCAGCGAAGTCAACTCTTGAATCCGCATTATTAGGACAGGGAACCGCCACTACTACTCCATCCTCATCCAGTGGTAATATATTCAAACGTTTAAGGTAATGCTTGATATTTAAATTTTATTTGTATTGCTTATAAAACGTTAGGACTTAAAGTTGAAATGCCAGGCGCGGCGCCACCTCTGCAGATGCTTTCGGATGATCCTGAACCACCTTCGGCTATGAAGTCAGAACCCATTTCAGATGCGGACCCTTTGGCTACTTTGGCTTCAGCAGCAATTTCTACTGCTGTCACAAATGGAGTGAATCCTGTTGCCACTCCGGCGCTCATAAAAGCTGTCACTCCTATACCAGCAGTTGTTAAACAACCACTAAAAAACAAAAACCAATGGTTTGATGTCGGAATATTCAAGACAAATCAGTGCACTGTTCAGAGTTTTCTAATATCTTCAGAAAATAGTGAAAAACGAGACCCGGACTCTGACTTTGATTCAATATCAGTTCCCAATTATTCCAATTATCTTAAAACGGAACTGGAACCTGGAACCGCTTATAAATTACGAGTGGCGGCCGTTAATGCATGTGGACGCGGACCGTGGAGCGAGATTTCCGCATTTAAAACTTGTTTACCTGGTTATCCTGGCGCTCCTTCCGCTATCAAAATTACTAAGGTTTCCTATTTATATTTCACGTTATTTAATGATTTATTACAATAATGATTAACGTGTTTGCGTAGAGTTCAGAAGGAGCACATTTGTCGTGGGAAGCGCCGCAATTCACTTCTGGTGAAATAATTGAGTACTCAGTTTATTTGGCGGTTAAATCAGCGACAACGAGCGGACAGCAAACAGTATCATCGAATCCAAATCAATTAGCATTTGTTCGCGTATATTGCGGCCGACAGGCGTCGTGTACAGTTGGTAATCTGCATTTGGCCACAGCGCATATCGACACCACTACAAAACCGGCCATTATCTTCCGAATCGCGGCTCGCAATGAAAAAGGTTACGGACCCGCAACACAGGTCCGATGGTTACAGGACACCGCTAATAACCAAACCGCTCCGAAGCCAGCCGTTAAGAGGACTTCCCCGTCATCCGCAACAGCTGACCAGTGAGTCAAATCAGTTACATTCGTTCATTATTTTTTAATTACCATTTTTTTATTGCAGTACACCTGCGAAACGCGGAAAACCAGTTGACAACAGTAATAGTAACGCACAATAGTATCGGAAAGAACATTCTTCGAAAAACTAAGCATTAATATCGCTTGAAAAAATTGTTATTCATATATTCACATTAAAAACCTTCATTAAATCTAAACCATTATTTGCATCATAAATTGTAAAATTTTTAACTTTTATCTCTTCGATTATTTTCGATCACAAATAGAATATACAGAACGCTTTATCACTTCATTTTCTATTTGAGTTTTAATTTTATAACTTAATAAAACCCAATTTCCCACTACTCAATCGTTTAACATTATTATTATTATTATTATACAGTAGGCTTTCAGTTTAATTTAATTTCACTTCTTTATAAGTATTACTTATTAATGAGTCTTAATAAGGAAAAAATTAATTCATATCAACTTTTAATTTTATTATAAATTAATAATATTACAAAAAAATGCTATGTTTTTTTCTCAGTTTTACTAAGAATAAAATGTCACACACCATCCTCTCATTGTATTACATTTAATATATATTAAGTCGAAAATAAAAACCATTTCTTATCATTTTTTTTGTTGCATACCTAACATAACTTTTGGGGCGAATCAACTTTTTTGCCGTCTATTTTAAACATAAGGCAATTCAAGTCGACGTGTAATCTACAATCGCAGCTAAAGTTATTCCAATTAAAATTTCCGAGTTTGCTGTAACAGTTTGAGCATATTATTTGTCCATTTTCTTGGTTATTAATGTAAGGCAACATAAAGTGTAGCGGTTCGATGAATATCGACTGACACTCAGATGCGAGCGAATCGTCGCCCGCATTCGTATTTCGCATTACATTCACTTCGTTGAACAGAAATAGTCGACATTTCTTGCATCGGTATATGTCTTCGTGTTTCTGACTCAATGTCACGTTCATCGGCAAAATGTGACGCAATTTTTGAAAGTAATTGGTTAATGGTTCGCAAATCTCTTTGCTATTGTACTGACCATTCCAGGCGCGCATAACATTCATCTTATACTTCAAGTGTTTGAGCAAAAATTGCCGATACTCGCCATTCATCACATTCACCTTTCGGTTCATTTTGTCGAACAGGTTTAACTGATAAACGAATCCAATATTGGGCTGAATATGCGATCGCCGTTTGCGCACAAAATCGATGGCTTCTTCGCTCGAAAGTTTATTCTTAATCATTAGATGCGCGACAACTAATGTTGCGCTTCGCGACACTCCAGCCAAACAGTGCACCAATACGTTGTGACCGTTGTTCACCGCTTCGGTGATGAATGCGTGACACTCCTCGAAGTGCGACAACAAGTCTTCGTTATGAAAATCGTGTGCTTTGATGAACAGGTATTGGATATCAGACGGCAGCGATTTGATTGGTTGAGTGTCCACAGTGACCACGTGTGTGATGCGACCAGAGCTCAGTTTGGCCAACGATGTGCACTCTATTCCACCCAAATATAAGTGATCAACAATTTTCGATGGCTTTGTATCGCAACTATAATCCATTGTTTATTTTGATTAAAACGCTAAACAACTTTACGGGTTAAGTATATGTACGCGTGTTTGACGCCAATGTTTTGTTAATGACAATGTATTATTTAGTTGTGGGACCACTAGTGTAGTGGACTACTACTCAGTAAACAACATAACAGCTTATTAGTGGATTCTCTGTATTCCGTATTCAGTATTGAGTATTGCGGTGAGTATTGCGTCACATAAACGTATATAGTATGTGATTGTGATAACACCAGAGTGTTCCAGAGTGTGTCGGCCTGAAGGGGAGTTATTTTCGTACTTTTCAAAATTTTAAGGGAGGGCCAAACTACTCGGATTTAAACGATAATTTTTCTGCCATCGGCCAAAAAACATTAAAAATACAATGAAATGTTTATTTTCAATTTTTAGGTAGGGGGTCAACTTTTTGAGAATTCTTGGTGGGGGGAGTTACGAGTTACCCTGGACCAGCCCCCTCTGGGACACCCTGGATAGCACTATAATAGTCTACTGTTAAATTACTAAATATTTATGTTTCTGTTATCTGTGTGTGAGTGTGAGTGTACTGTAATGTGCGCACAACTTTATTTGAGCGCGTATTACAAAATATAAAACTTATTGTTACCCAAACAATTCAAATGTAATTAAGTTTAAACAATAAATTTCTCAATAATATGACAGATTTGGGATGATTGCGTAACTTTCGATTACTTGATTTACAATTTGAGTTTATTAAGAATAATAGCGAATAAATAATAATTTAACGATTAACGAAATCAGATAAATGGTAGAAAATAGATTTTTTCTCTACATAGTGATTATTGTTGGAAATATGAATAAGATATTGTGTGCCACCAATAAATTGTACGAAACACTGTGCAAAAACCCTAAAATCGACGCAAGCGTTGAATCGTTAAACGGAAAACTAATTTTATTTAGCGATGAATACTACTATCAGATAAGCGAACAAAACGGTTTTGAGAGTTCGGCAAAGTTTATCGAAAACTATTTCGGACCGTATATCCACACACCACTGGACGCTGCGTTCCGTTTCAGAAACAAAACATTTTTGATCAAAGGTAATAAATGGTGGAAACTGGCGAACAATGGTTATGTCCAGTCAAACGGCACATTCGACTATCGAAAATTTCCGCCAAATTCGATAAATGCGGCGTTTGTGATCAAATCTAAGATTTATTTGTTATTTGATTCCACATATTTTATTCGTATTGATTCGATCGAGCATTTTAAACGTAAAATAGTGCTAAACAATGCTTTTATTGGTAATAACAATAAACTGAGTTTTATCGGCCATAATAACGGAAACAAAGATTCGAGTAAAAATCTTGCCGACATTATGAAAGTAACGGCTGTCGCCAATACATTGAATGGCAAGTATCTGTATATGTTTGGCTATCAAAATCGATACTGTAAAGTGGATATGAATGATATGATTTGTGATATTCAATACACAACTGATTTACTGAAATGTAAGGAAGAGTTTAGAACGAGGGAAATGGCTATCGATGCGATTAAAAATGATTCAAAACAAAAATTTTGTTTGACAGCATATAATGTTATTTTATTCCTTAATTTTTTCCTACATTCATTAGTTGCGATAATTTTTTCACAAGTTTATTATAAAGATGGTTAGAAAATGTTAAGTTACTATGTTTTTATTGCTTTTTATTGTGCACAAATCTTTTAACTCATTAGTTTTAAATAAAATACTATTTAAACCAATTTTTGTATTAAGTCAATTAATCTAAATTATTACTGCGATCGTAATTGTAATTGATAACAATACACTTTAATTTAAATGATATAATGATAATTAAAATATATTTATTCAACAAATCCAGCACTAACTGTTACTACAAAATAAATATATTTGATTACAATAATAGTAATTGTTTACAACAGTTTATTGATTAGGATTATGTACGGCACCCATAAATAAAATTAAACGCTTATATTTGCTGATTAAAATGAATAAAAATGGACGATTAGCTTTAAATTCTTCAGGAATTTCCTTAGGCACACGATACCCCTTGCATAAGAGACGATAAGAGTCATAAGTGGCAGCAGAAGCTTCTGTTCCCTCTTCGTTCACTTCGATTAACGCCTTTTGTATAACATCTCCGACAAACAGTCCCAATGGATCATTAGTTATACCCGAAAAGTTGGCATCTTTTGGGCTAAATATATCTTTAATTCCCATTTTGGATAAAACTGGCACTAAATGATGCCTCGATTCTACTTTAAATCTTGGCAATGAAAGCTCAACTTGAACCGGAACTAAATTACTTAATAAAATATTAAGCCGTTCAATGTTAAGATTTGACTCCATCTCCTTTAAAGAACTTTGTTCGTCGGGTAACAGTATTACCATAACAATATTACTTTCAATGTACGGTAATTCAATTGCTTTACACTTTAATTCGTCACTTTTACCGAATCGGAATTCCGTAGTTTGAAACATCATATCGACCACCACTTTTATTCCATCGCTTGAAGTAAATTCTTTGGGTTTTGTGTCATAAATATCAAACGGATACTTCCATAATCCCTTAAAATAAACGGCATTCGCTAATATAAGACAAGTCAATGAATCAATTCTTTCGATAAGATTCGGTATTTTGCCTTTTGTTGCCACAGATATATCATTATTAATTATTTTGATGGATTCTGATTGGTGACCGACTAAATTTAATTCACTTGCTTTTGCGTAAAAATAATTTTCCAATGTCTGCTGAAAATCGGGTAAAATGGGAAACTTATTGTGAATGTACATAAAATTAGATGTACTCAACAATTTTGAATTTGATTTAATAGAGCTATCAATTAGGGCTTTAATAGTATTGACCATTGATTTATAATCTTGAATATCGATAACTTTCCCAAACAATACTAATGACAGCTCTTTTCCAGTGTTTTCTCTTGAGCCGTACAGTGTCATCGATAATACTGACAGCAGTGAAAATGGAGACACAACAGAATTTTCGTTTGATTCTAATGCTTTGTATAATTTCAATGAGAAATCAAATGATGCCACATCTAAATCTAGTTTAGCCATAATTTGTTGTTTTGGCGGTACTGATGTTTTAATAGGTGTTTTTGTTGGTGCTGTTGCTATAACAGAATGTTTCTCTGGTGGTGTCGACTTTTTTATTTGGATCTATTTATTGTCATTAAATCCTACAATTTAATACAAGAAATTTTGATATTTTATTATTCCTTTTATACAGTATATGAGCAAAGACTAGTTGTCATTGACAACTTGTTAGTGATTAAAACTTAATACTTGACTACGTGCAAGTATAGCATTATCTACCAAATCTTTGGTGTATGCTATTTGTGGTATTGTTATAATCGGTATTATAGCGTTGAACCGCAATCAATCGTAAGTGCTAGAACTCAAGTGCTGCTAAACAAAAATATTACCAGTCAATGCCATTGTTATCCAAGATGAGTGCTTGCTCAATGTTGACCTACTACAATTATTGAAAAATTTACCACCCTATGAAAAATCAAGAATGTATTAATAATGTGGCATATTTTGTTTAAAAAAAACATTTTTGGCAGACCAAAACAATTGTTTAAATCTGGTGTTTTAGACCATTCTTAAAAATTGAGATTTTCAGGATCTAACCCCTTCTAGCATTTCAAACCTTTTATAACCAGGGTGTCCCAAAGTGTATCAGTTTTGGGAGAGGTTACTTCCCGACTTTTCAAAATTTTAGGATGGAGGTCAAACTACTCGGATTTAAGTGACAATTTTTCTGCGATTGGACAAAAAAACATTAAAAAAATTTTCCACAATAGAGTTGTCATTTTTAATTATTTACGTAGTAGGGTCAACTTTTTGAGAATTCCAGTCCTCCCCTCTGGAATTACCAAGTCCTACCCGGTATATAACTATGCATTAAATGCTATATAAAATATCAACTATGTTATCGTGAATATAATATTATTGTTTATTATGCTATTGATTAAACAAAAAGTTTGAAAATGTTCACTCTAAACTATAATGTTCACTGTAAATGTGAATAATTTTGTTGTAAAAAATATAATTTTTAAAATTATAACCTTATT
>JAQIXJ010003158.1:0-13542 GCA_034700185.1 Phthiracarus laevigatus
ACTCGAGTGTCTGGCTTTGCAACTGTATGGTTCACTGTAAATGTGAATTTTTTGTTGTATTAAAATAATAATTAAATTCTAAATTATATATAGTGACAATGTATTCTGAATCATTATTATTTGTTTAAACTTGATAAAAATTTTTGAAATGTACAGTAGAGCTAATAAAAATAAAACAGTGCCTTTATAGTAAACTGTCATAATAACGACCAGTCAAAACTATTGAAAAATTTTCGCTTGATATTTTCAGAAGCAGAAAGTATTTTAGAAATTATTTATCATAACTTATCACGTAAAAAATATATCATTTTACATTCATGATTATTTTGATGAGCTCTTCATAGCAACTATTTTATTGAGTAGAAGTTAATCGAAAACTGTTAAATGTTTGGTTTTTGCACAGAAAGTGTGAATAAATTTACTATAATTATAAAAATGATCAAAGTTCATATTTTTATGAAATTTTGATTAATTATTTATAAATACAATTTTTATAATTAAAAACAATTAATTAAAATATGGCTGTACAACAAAAATACATTAGATAATTCTTAATTTAAAAATAGGAAATATTACTTTTGTATAATAATCCTATATTTTTAATAGAATTGCAAATTTAAGTTTATTAACAAATTTTTAATACTTAATAAACAAAAATTTCAAAACTCTACAGAATTGTATCCAACCTATGGGGTTGACCAAGACTTCCAAAATGTTTAAAATTTTAGGCACAAGTTAAACTTTATCACAATAGATTGAGACTCAGCCCGAGTATTTTGAAAATTTTAAAACCAGATTCGATAAATAGAACCCGACCCTGCTAAATTAGAATAGAATAATAAACTATTTTCTCTTTATGTAACACTTTCATAAATTGTTCTTTATAATAAATGTTTATCCATTTTATCAGGTTTTAATTTTCTTATCTATTAAATTTGCAATACTGAAGCTTAGCTCTGATGATAAATTTGGCTGGTTGGCTAGAGTGCATAGGAGTATTTTTGCAATAGAAGTTAAATTTTGTAGGAATTAAATCAAAGCCCGACCCGGCAAGACATTGATTTCAATTCTCTGCCCTGTCCTTGGAAAAGTGTCGGGAATAGAATAATCGGGACCCGTTGGGAGTCTAGATTGAACTAGACAGGAACAGCCCGATTAGACCATCCAATTTTTATTATGTAGCATTTATATAAGAAAAAAATTATCTAATTTAAAATTCATTATAGTAAATCCAACTAATAATTATTATATAAAAATGTCCAAAATTTTAATAAACCTTTATTTTCCGTAATTGTATTATTTAAAAAAACTCGGGATTTATTTGAAATTTTGAAAAAAGACCCCAACCCGACAATATTATAACCGAACCCATACATAATTGTATCTGATATCTAACCCGAACCAAATATTTCAGATATCTGTTTACGAGTCTAATTCGCGTCAAAACTTGTATATGTTATGAGTTTTAAAATTAAGCAATTGCAATAAATATAGGAAATTTATAAACTATTATATATAAACATTTGGAAATAGTTTCATTAAATAATTACCTCTTTGTCCGTCATATAGAATATTGCAAATCTATTCAAATCCGGTTAAGTACAAAATCAATATATACCAAAACTGATTAATTGTTTCTTAAGAAATATAACATTATTGTTCGTTTAAAGTTTAATTTATTGAAAATAAACTGGTAATATTATAATTACAATAATTAATATATTAAAATTAAAAAACATTTTACATTTTCTAAGAACTTGGCAGTAAATGTATAACTTATACAGTATAAGTGGCATACAGTATTTCAGTTACTATGCTCAAATAACAAAAGAAATTGTTTATATCTGGTTTGAAGCGTTTTGCGATAATATTACAAGTTTATGTCACTAAACATTACATTTACAGTGCGACTTGAATACTGATTGGGTGCAAGACAATTGGAACTGTTTGAAAGTTTTAAGCTGAAGTAAAATAATTCTCAAGTAAGAAAAATAATTTAATATCATTACTTCTTATAACAAAAATTTCTATTAATAAATTTTTAAATTAAATTATAATGTACTTAATTTTTACATTAAACCAACGCTATAATACTTAATTATGTTGTAGTAATAAGACCTTCATGTTAAAAACTATTTTTTTATCTGCCTACAAAACGATTGATGTTGTATATGATTATCTAATACTTTTACCCTTAATTATCATACTTCTAGAATGAAATGCTTATACAGTTTGCTGACATTCTGCGTGAGATTATTGATAAGCCATATCTGACTTATTTTTTGAATGTCACATTCAAAGTTAGATATAAGCGCAATTCATTAATTATAATTAATGATGGCAGAAAGTTAATTTTCCTGAGCTTGAGCTTAAACATGCAAAGCTTAAGCTCAAAGCTGGAATAAATTGAGCTGAGCTTCTAAAATAAAATGTTACCCTGAGCTTGAGCTTACTAAATTATGAATGGGTTTGAGCTTAGCGGTGAGCTTATATTTTACAAAAAAAATTAAAATTCATAATTAATATGAGTTATAAAATATAGTTTTACATATTCCAATTTTTAAGTCATAACTACTAGTAAAATATCTAGTATACTAGCAAAAGCTTGTAATTAAGATTAAGTTTATTATATTTTTCTAAAACAAAAATATTTTATTGATGTTTGCAATGCTTAAATGAAATTTAAAACATTTATGGTAAAATTTTGTTTTTATTAAGCTCAACACAAAATCAATAAGCTCGTTGAATTAAGGATGAGCTTGAGCTTACAAATTTAAGCTCAAAATATGTTGAGACTTGAGCTCTAGAATGACACTAATTCTTTTATTTCAGCTTTTAAATTTTGTTGATGTGGAACTGCTGGATCCATCTAATTCATAGTGATGTTTTTATTTTTATGCTTTTGGCACAAATGACTAATATTAAGTCTATTAGTGATATTAAGTTTAATAAGTTTTATTTTGATTTTTATAATCGTATATATTATTTATAACATTTGTTGCGTCATCGAGCAATAAACTTAATTTTTGTTTGGCGAATCATTCATTTTTGAATGAAACCTATTTGTTTATTAAAAATATTTCATTTAAAATTTAGCTTTCATAATGTAAAAGTACATAAAGTTTTGATGATGGAAATCGGTCATCCCAATAGTTTATTGCTGTATCCATCTGAAGCAAAAGTTTTAGCAAACTTCCAGTTATATCCTGTGCATCAAAACAGATGTGTTGAACATTTGACAAACAATCGATTACTCAAAGCAAAATGTTTTGAAGATGAAGTTAAGATCAGTATAAAACAGACTTAATCAACAACATAGAACAAAAAACAGCTTAAAATATTTTAAGAGTTTTCCAATCATAAAAAACTAATCATAATTTATTAAATCAAATAACCTAATATAATATTTTTAATTTAAATTTTTATTTTATAATTTCTTCAATAAAACAATGTTAAAAAAATTTTTAATTAATATTTCATTAAACATTTTGTTATCTGAAACATATTTAAACAATTTTTAAACGCAATCCATTTTGCTCTAAATGCTACAAATAAAGCGCAAAACTTCCCACAACTTTTGCTTGAATTACTCTGTAATTGTATTTTGTTACACGTCAATTTACAATTATAAACAAAAACTTTATAAACTTCTTTATTAATAGGTTTTAATCCTAAGCTGTCGAAGTATTCAACTTTGAGTTGTTTTGGCAAATTAATTGCAAACCAATGGGATCTAGAAAAATAAGAAGAGTCCCTGTTGATAATAAAAAAACAAGGTCGTTTTACCTTTCTTGATTGAAGTTTATCAATAGGTAAAACACCACAAAAGAAATCCTTAGTAAACTTATATTTTTTTAATATTCTATCAATTTTTATGGAATTCATTAATAATTTGTTGTTACGTTTCTTGATGCATCAATTTCAATAACGTTATCAAATACAGCATGACAAGTAAGTTTAAAAGGTTCTGTTAAGTTTTCTGAAAAGCGTAATTTTAAATTCATAAATACTACTTTGGGTAAATTAATGTAATCGTAAGCTTGTGGAATTTCAAAATCAGAGTTAAAAATTAAAAACAAATTAACAAACATGGCTTTTGAACAAATCATAAGTAACAATTGGGCATTAACTAGTTGATGTTGCGCCTAAGTTGTTAAAGAATTCCAAACATTCTCTCTCCTAGTTGTTAGTTGTAAACTTTGGTTCAAAATGGTTACTGGGTATCATTTCTACATTAACTGATAGAGCAATATAGTTAAGGTTTTTGTTTTTAAAAGCAAGCGGGGTTTGTTTTGATATGACAGAATGAGCTTGATGTTGAACAAGTCCTATAATAAATTGATAAGGCATTTGTGTCATGTATACCTTATCGATAATATATATGTTCTGCCTTGATGATAAGTTTATAACCTATAATTCTTTTTATTGGATATTTAGCACTTCCTTGTTGAATAGCTTTAGCAAAAGCTATTAATATGTTTGGAGTTTGAGATACTTTTCTAATAAATTAACAAGCATCAAAAATATTTAATTTAAGATTTGGTTCAGGTACTTGTCCTGCTAATGGTGCCGCGATAAAATTAAAACTGTCTTTAGCTTTTGTAAGAATTATTCTAATTGGAACTCCATTTATTAATAATCTGTATGAGTTATTACCTCTTCATGTAACCTAACATATAATGAAAAGTCTCTATTTTTATTAATAATCCATGATCTATCGTTAACAAAATGTTCAGAATCCGTTTTTTACGTAACAAGTCCTGCAGAACTCAAATGTTTTTCAAAGACTAATTTATTGTTAGAGGTAAGTAATTCTATTCAAGCCCGAAAAGAATAAATGTTTGAACCATTTGAAATTGCAATGCTTTATCAAATACTTTTTAAAAGCTAATTTATGCTTAAAATTTTTAAAACAAATATTACACTTTAAAAATATTTTATTTTTGTTGCATCTCAAAACATGCTGATGAAAATTATTTTATTTTTTTAAAATAAAATAACAAGGGGAATCTAATTTTTTTAAATTTTGCTTTAAACTTATGATGAACAAAGTTTATTTTAGAAGTTGTTTCAAAATTACATTTTTGACATCTTAAAATTTTAACTAAAATATTTTAATTATAGAACATATTATATTAAATATTTTTTAATGCGATTTAAACCAGCAATGATATGATCAACAATCTTAGGTGAAACCCGATAAATAAATTTACTAATGTTAATTTTTTCATCTCCTTACTGTTTACAAAATTTAAATAGAATAACATGATTACCTGACTTCCCCATTCTATTACGAGCGCCACATTGAAGTTATTTGTAACAGATTCTTCTTCTTCATTATGAATCGCAATTACGACGTCATTTTGATCGCAAAATCTTTTTTCACTTTTTTTGAAGCTTTTTTCTTATTATTCGGTTTCCTATTTTAAGATGTTGATCTTTTGATAACTTCAAGCTCGCTTTCATATTCACAACACTATCACTACTGTCAATAGTGCTTACGTTAATATCTCGAACAATTTTTATTAATAAACTTTCAACTTAATTTTTTTACGTGGCAATTATGTGTTTTTTTTAAAACAGCTTTTTAAAATCTCTTAAAAGGTTTGTTAGTTTGTGAGATTCTAATGTTTTATCACTTTTTATATTCTCTCAAATCTTATATCGTTTGCCGTTAAAAAATACAAATGTTATTTTGGAGACTTTATAAGGGGTCTGCAATTTACTAGAATTAGTATTAATTTACACCTTACCAATAAAGTAATTAAATGTACACACTTTTATTAAATAATTTAATTACATTTTAAATGCAAACTTTTTAAGTAGTAAAATAGGTCAGTATGACTCAAATAATAATTTTAACTTCTATTTATATATTTGATGCTTACTGCTAAAAATTAAAGTCTTATACAAAAAGTTTTTTTAATTTTAATAAGGAGTATGAAATTTACTAAAAGTTATATTAAATTACACTATACCAAATAAATAGTTAAAATAAAAACTTTTTCTTAAATACTTATCCAAACTTATTTAGTAGATGATTAATTTTGTGTAAATCTACAACGAGTATAATTACAAAACATCTTTTTAAAATATTTCAGAATATAAGATGATGGGAACCATAACTAATATTATATGAATAGCGTAAATTAAATATTTATGCGTTAAAAGTTCTAAATCAAAAACGTTTGTATGCATTGTAGAAGGAAATATTGGCAGTGGTAAAACTATTTTTATAAAGTTCTTTGATAAATTTTGTAAAGAAAAAGGAATAAAATGTGAAACATGTTTAGCACAACTTGAAAAATGGCAAAATTTTGAATCTACAGATTTAAATTTATTTAAAGATTATTGCAACAATTGTTCAAAAATGTGTTTTGTTTTTCAGTCTTACGTTATACAAACGTTGGCTAAGTTGACTAACAAATTTAAAAAATACTTATTAATCGTATTTGAAAGATATTTATTTTCAGCCGAGGACGTTTTCACTGAGTATCTTTTAAAGAAAAATTTTTTATCGTTTATTGAACATACTTTTCTTAAAATTGCTTTAATCTAATATACAACTATGGGTATTTAACACAATCAGTAGCCATTTCAAGAATACAACAAAGAAACAGAGAAGTAGAAAATTAAATTATTCTGAAAAAATTAATAGATATAAATAATATTTACAATGTTTTTAATCAAACTTAAAAAAAGTGTAACTGCACTCTTATATATGTAAACAATATTACAAATACCAATGAATTGGAAATGACTTCAAAAAAATATTATTGATGTATTGTAACAACAATAAAAAAATGTTAAATAAATTTATTTAAAAATGAAATCATATTAAATTAAATTTAAAACAATTAACTTACTTTTATACATTTTCATTTATAAAAACTAAATTTACATAAAAAACTAATTTCGAATAATGTTTTCGAACCCAAAATGAAGAACATAGTTATTGTATAGCAAGTGTTTTAACCATTACACCATCACTGTGTTATTCATACAAAACTTCAGTTAAAATCTAGTTTTAAATTTAAAAATTACTATGTATGAGTAATATCCACCTACAAAAAAGATTGTCGCAATAAAAAGCAAAATAATAATAAAATTGAAATTCTCATAATTTTAAATTTCATTTTTAAAGTTAAAAAGCTTAAAAAATTTCAACATAAATTATTAATACATTTGTGCTCGAGAATGGTTTCAAAAATTTTTATCAGTTTAGATGTTTGTTCTGATATGTGTGTTCTTTTGTATAAGGCTCTTCATATATTTGAATCGAAGTTTTTATCAATTAAAAAAGAAATATGCAATAACAAATTAATTAAAATTCATTTATTCTAAGTTAGTATTTATATTTAATTTTGTTTTCACTAAATCTATTTCTTTAATAATGTTTTATTAATATTTTTTTTGAAAACAAACGATTTAATTTTGAAATTATATCATAACTATTAAAAATTATGTTAAAAGATATAAAAGATTTGGATTTGAAGCGATTGTTATGGCACTCAAACTTCGTAGTGGTGTTGGTGATACTGGAAAAATTGGTGCTAAAAACGATTCACAATATTTGAATCGTCTATATAACCTTCTTAACCTATCCTGCCATTCATATGGGTCAACCTATGACAACGAAAGTTGTGAACACATTTTTTAGATTATCTTGATTAAAATCGTAGCAAATATTTTTTTGATTCATTAAATAGCTATTAACACAAAAATTGGTATTGTCAAAAAAATCCATTTCATTATATATGAAGTTTTTACAGATGTTGTAATCAAAATTTGAAATAACACTTAGTTAAAACAAAACTTTTCGCGTTTTAGTTTCAATATAGCTTGAAACATTTTTTATGATAATATAATTAATGTTTATAAAAGATAGAATTGATACATTTAAATTCACTTGTGTTGCAATAATATTATTATTTTGTTTTGAATAAAATTTAATTTTAGTTGCTAATGATACCTTCAATAAAATTAGTGTCGTCAAACACGCGTTCGTACATCCAATCGGTTAATACACTTTCTGATGAATCATCTATGTGAACAATGTTCCATGTCCAGGGAAGCCGATCGCTAACACGATTTATTTTGGATTCAAGTTTTTCTTGGAATGATGTTGCGTAGAATTCGTAAAAGTTATTCGAATTAATATATAAGTTAATGTTTTTGTCTTGAGTGTTTTACTTAAAAGATAATTTGCAAGAGATGTATCTTAAATTAAAGGATACCATATAAAGTTTAAATTAATAATAGTTATACTTAAATGTATAATATCACATATTAAGTGTAATAAAATAAGGAGAAGTATTAAAAGTTAGATCTTGATCAGGCATAACAATTGTTGGACTTTTCTTAAACCAAAACAAACATTAAATTTACGTTTTCAAACCAGACCAATCCAAACAATTACAAAAACAAGAACGACACATTCATAGAGAGCTCACTTTTCATTCAATATAAGTAGCAATATATTGTCAGAATTTAATTGAGACTCGAAAGAAGAGTTATAACCCAGACAATCTTAATCTGTTAACTAAACTTACACTAAGATATTGATAAATATGCCCTTACTGATGTTAGACTGCGGACACGAGGACAGAGAGACAGACATACTAAAATCCATAAGCTCGCCTTTTTTAAAAAAACGTGAGCTAAAAAATTTTGTAAACCAAACCATTAAAAACCCTAAACCATTAAAGAAATTTTAATTCCGTTAACATTGTTTTATATTAAATTTTTAAAAGTATATAAATTTAAGGATCATATTTTATTAAAGATTTAACGTAATCAAAAAGTATTTAAACATTTTAAATGCAGTCTCTATTAATTATTATTTTTTAATTTGATAAATTTTACTTACTAGAAGAATATAATTGGTTAACCAACCAGTAAAAACTAAACCATTTACACCTTTACTGTTTTTGTTGCTGCTGCTGTTGTTGTTGAAGTCTCTTATCTCTTTCGATGTGTGTTGTGTCGCGAAACTCCAGTCGGAGATGGGTTCGGTTTCCTTCACGTATTTAAAATAGCATCCTTTGCCATTTTTCATCCCATTCCTTACGCTGGTATTATGAGTCCACATCGGTAATTATCTGATTCATTTCTTCTTCATTGGTTTACAACTTTTGTTGCGGCACTGTTTTAATTATAGTTTTATGCTTAAAACTCCACTTATTCTAAACTTCAACTGATTAAACCTACAACTTATTCCTTCAATTTATACTGTAAGTTGTTGATTCTGAGCTCGATCAAACTTTTGAAACTTCCCTTTATTTGGTAACAATTAATGTATGATACAAGAGCTGTTAGCATAACTAATTATTTTTACATGGGATTTACTATACTTGACCTAAAAGTGTAACAATTATTAATTTAAACCTTATATGGTATCATCATATAAATGATATGGGATATGTTAGCTTTGCGTTACTTTTTAAGGTAACATCTATTAATCACAATTTACGATACTTGTGCTTAATGTACAACTGATATTACTTTATACTTTATACGGCAACATCTAGAGTATGGTAAGTTTCTATGTATTCTTAACTTAACATGAGTTAATTACTTTATATGGTTAGATATATTGAACTCGTTTCAAGCTATTTTACTATTATTACTCAGATAATAGATTCTAATTACTAACTTGATTTATAACACCTCATCATCTCATGTATTTTAAATTTGGAATTTAAGAACTAAAATTCAAAGTTTTTTTTGAAATTTAAAATTTGCAAAATTGGTGCAGGTGTCAGTCATTTTATACCTTAATTTTTTTCAAATTTTTACACCATTGTAGACTTTTCTGTATATTTTTTTACACCTTATGAGTGACACCTGCACACATCCGATTTTTTTACCTATGTACAACTTTACCTATGTCCACCAATGCTCACCAATGCGAAAACGACGACTTTAAGAAGGGAGGAAACAGTAAGGACTCGAACCCGGGTATCTATTCTAAACAATACTTGCTACTCTGTATACAACACTAACCCCCAGACATAAGAATCAGCTTTTAGTTTTAAAGATATTCGTGCCAAAAGCACAAAAAATAATAACAATACTGACAGTTAGATGGTACCACCAGTTCCACAACAATATTTTAAAAACGAATTTTCAAAAAATTGAAGTCGAGTTTTGGCCACTGGCCGAAAGCCGAAGGACAGTGGCCAGAACTCGACTAATATGACAACGTTTAATATCAAATTAAATAAATTACTTTCAAATGTAAACATTATGATTCGATTAAAATTTACATTTATATTTATTATTCACTTTAGAGTCAAAGGAATTTAATTAACATTTTTAAAAATATCATTCAAACCAAGTCGGATAACTTCGACATCGAGAAATGCAACGTTAGAACTATTATTTATTATTTTCACAACTTTTTCCATGAACTTAATGTTTTCCTCAGTTAACTTTCTTTTATTTGATTCGGTAATCACAATCTGGTACCAATATTTTAGGTTTACTACAGCTTTTTCGTGAATTTGTCGCAGAATATTGCTTAGCTTTTGAATTGAATCTTTTCGTTTGTTAATCGAATTAAGTTTAATGTCTTCTTTTAAATCCAGACCGTCGAGCTCTTCCATTAGTTTTAAGGCATTTCTGTTCAATTTGCTTAAATTACTATCTACTATCTATTATCAATGATTACTAACGGGTAAAGTACATTATTAAAGTGCACGACAACAAAAGTAATTTGAGGAAAATTCTTCTTTATTTTATATACCTGCTAATTAATTGCTCTTGAAATTAGTAATAAAAATTTTATTTTTTATTTTGAATTTATTGTGAAAACATATTTCCGTAAAGTTTTATAAGTTTATCAAACTTATCAAAATGAAATATTTTTATGATGAAATACAGAAGTTTATTCATATACATTTTCACACATCGGAAATATATTATTTTGTACAGTCATTTTCAAACTTTTTTAACGCGACCCAAAATTTCCAGAACATTTCTGTTGCGACTCATAATTTCAAGTTTTTAGATTTAAAAATTAATCAGAGCTATATGCTTGCTTTATAACACATATTTTATAAATTTTTTGAAAGTAGGAGTATGAGAGATGCCATAATAAGTTTGGTTTCAATTATCAACTTTTGGTTTCGACCAATAACTATTGCTTATTTCAAAAAAGGCTGAACTTAAAACAAGTTATTCTACGTTGTTTGAGTAGCGACCCTTAGTTTTGGAACCTCCGATTTAGTAAAATCGTTAAGAAACCTTTCAGCACAATTATATGCATTGACCATTTCCAGTTATTTAAATTTAATAGTAAACGTATATTTTTAAAGCAGTTGAGTTAATCATGCATGAACATATATAGAATTTTACTTTTTCATTCTATGGCTTATGAACAAATATAGAAAGTTAATTAGGATTAGAGTTAATAATATTAAATTTAGTCATCTGTATAAGTAAAAATGGAAGACATGTTCAAAACAATAAACTAGAGCTGTGCAAGGAATTCTAAAAACTACGCTTCGTATCCACAAAATTCAGTATTTAATCATATACGCCCGCACTTATCCGCAAATTTATTAGTTTTTTTCGACCTGACCGGCTTCCATTCTTACAATTATAATTATTTGAGAGTCAATATTACAATTATAATTATTAGAGAGTCAAAATGATAGCAATTTCTACTTTTCTGTTTCACAAATTCCAAGCATATAATTGTTATATGTGCACGAATAACATAGTTTTGAGTAGTTTCAGCTCAATTTATAAATGCTATTAAATGCTATTTTTAATTATAAATGCTATCATATATAAATATTTCAAAGATGTCTGTCTGTGTGTCAATCCCTTTATAGGCGCCTCCCCTGGTAGCTGCACCCCTCGAACCATATATCATTGGATTTATCTCGAAGAGTGAAGTGCTCATAAAGGGAGTTAGAGGTGGTGAGACCCTCTTAAAAAAGGAGGGGCAATAAAATTCAAAATACCTATCCACACGTATATAATTCAAACCAGCTCGAAGAACTGAGTAAAATGAAGGGTCACTCGAGTGGGTGGGACCCCTCCTAAAAACATGGGGGCGAAAAAACTGTTACAATAAAATAATAAATCCTTCCTTGAATGGTCGCTTCCTTAAATCCTATATCAATGGATTCAGATCCATGAGCGGAGTGTATGGTAGGGAGATTTAAGAAAGTGGGATCCGTCTTGATCAGGTGGGGTTGGAAAAAAGTCTATATTTCTGTTCTAAACCTTTATCAATCAATTCAGCTATAAAATCTGAGTTAAATAAGGGGTCACTCGAGGTGGTGATGAGGGGTTACTCGCGGTGTTAATTTTTGGATGGGTTTGGTAACATCCGGAATGGGATTGGTGAGGTCCGAATAATATCGGGTCGGGTATGGGTTGAATAGCGTCCGAAATGGGTTGGTTGGTGTCCGGGATATGTTTGGTAAGTTCGGAAACGGGTTTGGTGGGCTCCGTGTTGGTCCGGTTGGGTCCGAGTTGGGTCGGTTAGGGTCCGGGCTGGGTAGGTTGGGGTCCGGGTTGGGTCGGGTTAGTTCCGGGTCAGGTCCGGGTTGAGTCGGTTTGGTGGGGTCGGGTGGCGTCCGGGATGGGTAGAGTTCGAGTTGGGTAGAGTTCGAGTTGGATAGAGTTCGAGTTGGATAGATTTCGAGTTTGATTGACTATTTTGTTTTTAATTCACATGACAAAGTGAGTTCTAGACAAATTGATATAAGTTTGGAATACTTTTTTGATTTTAATTCCCTAGACAAAGGGAGATTAAAGAATAAGGTCTTCAAAAAGTTAATCTGTGATTTCTCAGATGAAGAAAATGTTTTCTCAAAAAGGCTTGAACGTAGGAAAGAACGCTCAAAAAAGGAAAGTCAGCTTTAAAATTAAACCCAAGAGGAAAGAGAAATGAAATTAGTAAACCAAAGAGAAGCTATTTCTAAACTGCGTTCAGCTGATTCAGAGCTTGGATCGACAAATCCGACTAGCTACAAATCGTTATTTAACACCGAAAACCTGTTCAAATGAATCCCTAGACTATACCTTTTCAAGATTGGCTAAATGTCCATCCATTAGAGGGGCATTTCCCATGGTGACACCACCTCCTCAACCCCTATATCGTTGGATTCAGCTTAAAGAGAGAAGTGCAGGTTAATGGGTTTGGAGGTGGTGCCAACCTTAAAAAATGAGAGCGGAAAAACGGTTTCAATAGCATTATAAGACCACTTACTCAACGGTTACCTCCTAACAAAAATATCAATGGATTCTAATCCATGAGAGGAGTTTAAAAAGGGGGTTTCGAGGTGATGGGAGTCACCTAAATCAGGAATGATCAAAAATAATTCTATATTTCAATTCAAAACCTATATTAATCAACTAAGCTCTAAAAACGGAGTAAAATGAGGGGTCACCCGAGGGGGTGGGGAGAAATCACTCGCAGATGTTGGTTTCGGGTATGTATGTTTCAAAGTTATCTGGGAAACACTAAAAATGCGCTTCCCTGGTAAATCCACCCATTCACCACCCAAATTATTGAATTCAGCT